>RJWM01003317.1:72500-114861 GCA_004363535.1 Dasyprocta punctata | reverse complement strand
ATCTTTCCATTTTCTGAAATCTTCTTCGATTTCCTTCTTCAGAGTAATGTAATTTTCACTGTATAGATCTTTTACTTCCTTTGTTAGATTGATTCCTAAGTATTTCATTTTTTTGGATGTTATAGTGAAGCATGTGGTTTCCCTTATTTCTCTCTCAGTGACTTTGTTGTTTGTGTACAGGAATGCTACTGATTTTTGAGCATTCACTTTGTATCCAGCTACCTTACTGAATTTGGTTATTACTTCTAGAAGTCTTCTAATGGATTTTTGGGGGTCTTCAATGTAAAGTATCATATTGACTGCAAAGAGTGATAATTTCACTTCTTCCTTTCCTATCCTTATTCCCTTTATTTCTTTCTCTTGTCTAATTACTCTAGCTAATATTTCCAGAACTATATTGAACAGGAGTGGTGATAATGGACATCCTGGTCTTGTTCCTGATTTTAGGTTGAAAGTTTTCAGCTTTTCGCCATTTAGTAAGAAATTGACCATTGGTTTATGATATATGACTTTTATCAGGTTGAGGTAGAGGCCATTTATTCTGATTTTCTGTAGGGTTTTTATCATGAATGGGTGTTGGATTTTGTCAAAAGCTTTTTCTGCATCCATTGAGATGATCATGTTGTTCTTATCCTTGGCCCTGTTGATAAGGTGTATTACATTTATTGATTTGCATATGTTGAACCATCTCTGCATTCCTGGGATGAATCCCAGCTGATCATGGTGTATAATCTTTCTGATAACTTTCTGTATTCTATTTGCCAGTATTTTATTGAGGATTTTTGCATCTATGTTCATTAGGGAGATTGGCCTATAATTTTCTTTTTTGGTTGGGACTTTCTCTGGTTTTGATATTAGGGTAATACTTGTTTCCAGAAATGTGTTAGGGAGACTTACTTCCCTTTCAATTTCATTGAAGAATTTGAGGAGTGCTGGCATTAAGTCTTCCGTAAATTTCTTGTAGAATTCAGCAATGAATCCATCAGGGCCTGGGCTTTTCTTTGTTGGTAGGGTTCTAATTAGATTTTTAATTTCATTAGCTGAAATTGGATTATTCAGCAGGTTTACATCTTCTTGATTCAGCTTTGGTAATTCATAGGTTTCTAGGAATCTGTCCATTTCTTCTGTGTTATTGAATCTGTGGGAGTAAAGGTTTTCAAAGTAGGTGTTGATGATCTTCTGTATTTCCACAGGGTCTGTTGTGATTTTACCCTTTTCATTTCTTATTGCATGAATCTGAGTTTTTTCTTTCCCCTTTTTGATAAGGTTGGTTAGGGGTTTATCAATTTTATTTACTCTTTCAAAGAACCAACTCTTCGATTCATTAATTCTTTGCATTGTTTTGTTAGTTTCAATTGCATTAATTTCTGCTCCAATCTTAATAATTTCCTGCCTTCTTTGGGCTTTGGACTTGACTTGCTCTTCTTTTCCTAGAAGTCTGAGGTGCAGCATTAGGTTGTTTATGTGTGTTCTTTCCATTTTTCTGATGTGGGAGTTTAGTGGTATAAATTTCCCTTTGAGGACTGTTTTCCTTGTGTCCCACAGGTTCTGCTAATTTGTGTTTGCATTTGCATTCAACTGTAGATACTTTTTAATTTCTTCTTTAAGTTCTTCTGTGACCCATTGTTTATTTAGGAGAGTATTATTTAATTTCCATGTGTTTATGTGGTTATTGTAGGTTTTTTTGTCAATCATTTCAAATTTACTGCGCTATAGTCAGATAATACGCATGGAATTATTTCAGTTCCTTTGCATTTATTTAAGCATGTTTTGTGGACCAGTATATGATCTATTTTAGAGAATGACCCATGTGCAGCTGAGAAAAATGTGTATTCTGATGTTGATGGGTGGAATGCTCGGTACACATCTACTAGGCCCATTTGTTCACAAGTTTGATTCAGTTCTGTTATTTCTTTGCTGATTTTTTGTTTGGCTGATCTGTCTCTCTGTGACTGTGGGGTGTTAAGGTCCCCTGTTATAACCGTATTATTTTTATTTTGTTTTTCATGTCTATTAAGAATTGTCTTACATAGTTGGGTGTTCCCACATTTGGTGCATATATATTTATGATTATAATCTCTTCCTCTTGAAGTTTTCCCTAACAAGTATGTAATGACCTTCTTTATCTCTTTTGATCATTTTTGTTTTGAAGTTCGTATTGTCTGCAAACATAATAGCTACCCCTGCTTTTTTCTGGGTTCCTGCTGTATGGTGTATTGTTTTCCAGCCTTTGATTTTTAGTCTTTGAGTTTCCTGTTGAGTTAAATGTGTTTCTTGTACACAGCGTATTGTTGGGTTTTGTTTCTTAACCCACTCTGCTAGTCTGTTTCTTTTTATTGGTGAGTTGAGACCACTGACATTGATTGATATAACTGATATGTACTGGCTCACCCTTGTCATGATTTCTTTCTGTTGTTGGTTTTCTACATTATCTGTTTAATTATTTGTCCTCCTTAGTGCTTTCCTTCTGCTGTTGTTCTTTAGATTGTACCTATCTTTGCCTCTTTCTAGAGTGTCTTTCAGTACTCTTTGTAGTTTTGGTTTTGTAGCCATAAATTTCTTCAGTTGTTCTTTGTCATGGAAGTATCTTATTTCTCCATCAATTTTTAAGCATAGTTTTGCAGAGTATATCAATCTGGATTGAAAGTTGTTTTCTTTCAGGATTTTAAATATTTCATTCCAAGCTCTTCGTAACTTAAAGGTTTGTGTTGAGAAGTCTGCCGTGATTCTGATAGGCTTTCCTTCATAGGTGATCTGTTTCTTTTCTCTGACAGATTTTAGTATTTTGTTCTTGTGCTGTATTTCTGATACCCTTTTTATTGTATGTCTGGGTGAAGATTTATTTTGGTTATGGTCAATTGGGGTTCTGTATGCCTCAGTTACCAGTGTTTCAGATTCTGTTGCCATGTTTGGAAAGTTTTCTGCTATTATTTCTGTGAATAGTCTTCGCAGGTCATTAGTATTGACCCCTGCTTTTTCATTTATACCTATTAATTTTATGTTATTTCTCTTGGCATTGTCTTGTAGCTCTTGAATTGTTGTTCCTTGGTTCCTTACTATTTTTAAGAGATCTTTTCTTTTGTGGCCATAAGCTCCCATGTTGTCTTCACGATCTGAGATTCTGTCTTCAGCTTCATTCAAGTGGTTTTTCAGACTTTCCATGGAATTTTTCATTTCCTGCATTTCCCTTTGAATCTGTTTCATGTGTTCTGTTTTTGTCTTATATTTTTCATTCAAAGTTTCCATAATTTTTTTAAGTTCTTCTATTTTTTTATCTTGCTCGTCTTTAGATACACACAACATTTCTTTAATAATGATTGTTATTTCATTTTTTAGCTGAGAGAATATTTCTAATTTGAGTTTCTCTATAGCTTCATCAAGCTGTTTCTTTACTTCATTTGCTATCATTTCAGAAAGTTCAGTTGTGTGTCTCCCGTGTCTTCCTTTTTAATGTCTCTTGGGTTTGTTCTCAGTGGGCTGGGGGATTGAGACTGCCTCTTGGTCTTTCGTTTTGTCATTTTCTTGTGGGACCTGTGTGGCTCTGTGTCCTGTGAGACTGACTGGTCATTCCCCTGGTAGGTTGCGCTGAGTTGCGGGACCGGGTAGAGCTGGGTCCTGTGTGCAGCTAGTGAGGGTGCACTACTGGAGTGTGCTGCTGAAGCCTCTGCCTCACTGGATGGGGGCCGAGACCACCGGGACCCAGCAACTAGGCGGAGCATATCCTGTGGCACCACCCGAACCCTGAGTCTGGCTGCATGGAGTTCAGAGCCTCTGGAGTGCCTGGCAAGCCTGGGCAAGTCCCAGGCCTACAGTGCCGGGGCCTTGCTCCTGGCTGGGTGGGCCTGAAACCTCTAGGACCCGCCGAGCAGGCCACTCCACTGAACAATGGATTTTGAGCCCTGTGCTCTGATGGGCAGTGCCCAAGCTCTCCAAGGCCCTGCAGCTACGCTGCCCCATCCCTGATGAGCAGCTCTGGGGTCCTTGACTGGGCTGGGTTCGGTACCTCTGTGTCCTGTGAGGCTGGTTCAGCGTTCCCCTGGTGGGTTGTGCTGAGTCACGTGACCAGTTAGAGCTGGATCCTGTGTCTCTGTCTCTGTTTTAATATTTATTCATTTTTAAAATTGCTTATATGTTGTGAGCCTCTGTTGCTAAGGTCATAAGATACCACCACACCTTCCATCATCATCTGAGCAATTTTTTTTCTTTCACAGATACCTTTCCATTCTACCTATTATTCTGAAAACTCTAGAGAACCTATGTTTATTTCTCTTTTTCTCTTAATTCGTTCTGTTTTTTTTTTCCCCTCTCATTTTGTAAATCTGATCACTGTAAGAAAGACAGCGGTCATTCACTTTAGAGAAAAATCTATTTTAACTACTAGCTGCTTGGGGCAATGCTGGAGACTTTAATCCTGCATCTACCTTTCTTTAACAATGCTAGCTGGCAGGTAGTCAGGAGGAAAGTTAAAATGGAGCTTTCAGAAAGAAAATATTCTCAGTAGAAAGTAGTGGTCCATTATGATGTTGAACAAAAGTAGTTCTCCTGGAATAATTTTCAAGGAAAGCATGCTATTCCATTTTGACTTTATTACTTAAAAAGAAATAAAATGAGAAGAAAAAAATGAAAAGAAAAAGAAATTTAAATACTTAAAATTTAATGTGGCAAACAGTAAATTAATTTCTCTGTAATTATCCATGTTTGTTGATAATTACTTCTATTCAAACCTCATTAATTTAAACCAAGGCTTTTCATGTACTTTTTCATAAGTGATGCTTAGTATCTGTGTCTATTTTGGACAAATTCTTCTAGTATTAATACTTTAAAATGTTGAGTAAGGGGAATGGATGTTTCAAAAAGCAGTGAGAAGCCTCACTTCCTACCTCAGCTCCACTTTATTCAGTTCATTTTGGCTTCCAATGGTAAAATATACTCCCTGATCAGGTCTTAAGTGTTGTTTCCATTTAGTTAGTATTCGCCAGATTTCTATATCACTGTTGGCAATAATTGTTGGTTGTATTCTGTTGTTTTCTTTTTTGAGGTTATCATGAATACGCTGAAGTCTAGAACATATTTTACCTCTCAGCATGAGTGATTTATGAGTATTTCTACTTGGAAAACATTATCAGAGCTATGTTCCATCATTTTGAATCACAGAGATTAGTCATTTTATTTCAGGATGTTTGAGGAAGTACATATATGTATAAGCTAATGATACCATTTACACATTTCATTGCACTTTTAAAAGTAACATAGAAAAATCATCCTATCATTTGGTATTCTTACCAAACTCAGGGCTCTAGGGTTTCATCTATAAATTTTTATGTGTCCTAAAATTTGATAACTGGAAAATTCAGTATTCTATGCTTAAAATTTGATAACTGGAAAATTCAGTATTCTATAAAAGCACCAAGCTGTTTACATGTGTGTATATTCCTTTCCTTCAATGTTTTACTTAGTGTTCTTTTGACAGATTATTTTTCCAGAGTTTGCTGAAAAGTTAATTGTTTTATGTAATTAGTCAGATCTGTATATGTATTTCTACCTATAAATTTTACTTTATTATAGTTCCACAAGAGTGTTAAATATACATTTAAATGTCTTAACATCTCCACTCTTTTCACTTTTAGCAATCACTGTTCACAAGGTTTTAAATTTTTTTTATTTTTAAGAGAATAAAGCCAAACAATATAAAACAGAATAAAGCCAATCAAAACAGAACAGTGAAAGTGATACAAGACTTCAAACCAAGATAACAGGAAATCAACAATGGCTGCCATACTGCCTGTTGATATCTTCAAAATAGCTCTCTATACCATCAGACATATTAAAATCAAACCAAGCAAAACAGAAGAAACCCAATCAAAACAAAAGAGTGAAAGTCATACAGAACTTCAAAATAAGATAATAGGGGATTAACAATGGCTACTACTTTCCCTTTTTAGACATTTCCTCCCCTTTCACTTTTACAATATCTATTGCACATTTTGGATCCCACTAACTCCTTCATTTTTTTTATACTTAGGGAGACATGATGTTCACCTATGTGAGTCCAAACCATTTTACCCAAGGGCATGATCACAAATTGCATACCTTTACCTATAAGAGCCTCACGATTATCCATCTTTATAACTGAGTAGCTTTCTATTGTATAAAAATGTCATATGTTTCTTATCCATTCTGAAGTTGATGGGCAAGCTACTCCTGCTTTTTTTCTGGTTCCCTGCCACATGGAGCACTGTTTTCTCTCCTTTGACTTTCAGTCCATGAGTTTCCTTTTGAGTTAATTTGTTTCTTGTATACCGCATATTGATGGATCTTGTTCCTTGATCCACTCTGCCTCTGTTTCTTTTTATTGGTGAATTGAGGCCATCTACCTTAATGATTAAGGCCAACATACACTGGTTTGTTTCTGCTGTATGTTTTTTATTGTCTTTGGCTCTCTACTTTTCCCCTCCATTCAATTTTCTGCCCTGCTCTGTAATCTCACTCTGCTGGTATACCTGGGACCTTAGTCATTTTTATCTCTTTCTAGAATATCCTTCAGCAATCTTTGTAGGGTTGGTTTGGTAGTCATGAATTTCTTCAGTTTTTCTTTATCATAGAAATATCTAATTTCTCTATTAATTTTGAAAGATAGTGTTGCAGGGTACATCAATCTGGGTTAGAAAATGTTTTCTTTCATGACCTGAAATACTTCACTCCAAGCACTTTTTGACTTGATGGTTTGTGTTGTGAAGTCTGTCATGATTCTGATGGGTTTTCCTTTATAGGTGATCTATTTCTTTTCTCTAACAGCATTTAATATTCCGTTCCTGTGATGAATTTCTGGGGTCTTGATTATTATATGTCTGGGTGTAAATTTACTTTGGTTATGCATAGTTGGCATTCTATGTCCTTTTCCCATGCTTAGGAGTTTTGCTTCTCTTACATCTGTAAATAGTCTCTTTATGTCATTTGTGTTGATTCCTGCTTTTTTGCTGACACCTATCATTCTTAAATTATTTTTCTTTGTGTTGATTTGCAGCCATTGAATTGTTACTTCCTGGTTCCTTGTTATTTTTAAGAGATCTTTCCTTTCTTGATCACTAGCTGCCATCCTATCTTCAAGGTCTGAAAGGCTATCTTCAGTTTCTTTCAAGCAATTTTCACAGATTTAAATGGAGCTTCTAATTTCCTGGATATCTATTTGAGTCTGTTTCATGCATTCCAATTCTTCTCTAAATTGTTCATTCAAGGTTTCCCTTGTTCTCCTGTGATCCTCTTTTTTTTTTAACTATGTCTTCTTTAGATATGCTCAGCAGCCCTTTTATTAAGTTTGTCATTTATTCTTTCACCTGAGATATTATGTCTGATCTGATTTCTTTTACAGTCTCGTGAAGTAGTTTCTTTACTTCATATGCCATCATCCCAGAAATTTCGGGTGTGTGACTTCCACTTTCTTCTGTGTCTATGCCTCCTGTACTTGTTCTGTTTAGGCTGGAGGCCAGAGATTGCCTCTTGTTCCTTTTACTTGACATTTTCCTGGGTTCCTTCAGATAAGTGAGTTGTGGAGTCCCAGGTGCTTCCTACCTTGGTTACTGATCCACAGTATAGGGGGATGGGTCAGGCACTTGGATTTCTCTTCACTTATGTTCCCCAGGAGGCAATGGGTTGCAGGGAGGGGTTTTCCAGACACTTGCAGCTTCTCTAAGCCCTGACTTAGCCAGCACTGGCTACCTGAGGGAGGGTCCCAGTGGCACCCTGTATGTGTGTGTGGATGCTGGGTTGACTTCTTCTCCACACCTATGCTTGCTCCCCATGGGAGAGTCCCTATGGCACCACTGCTAACAGTTTTGAGAGGTATTTTTTTACATGACTTTTCTGGTCTGAAGAATAGCATTGTGCCATTGGCACAAATTTAGTATTTTAACCATTAGTAGATTTATATGGATGAGGCAAAGATGGCTAAGAATAGAATATTACTATAAAGTTTTCTGGCATTTAACCAAGTGGTTCATAGTAGTCTCATAAAATATGTGTGCTATTATTACAAGAATGTACATAATGTCTTCTTATATAGTTGTGCTTGTAGAATCTAGATAGAAAGTACTCTTCCCAATGGCTAGAATGCTGTCTAGTATCATCCCAATTAGTCTTCCAGCTTAACACTTACATAGAGGAAAATATAACATACAACCTGCTAGATGTCAGATATGCCAAGTTTGTGTGCCCTGAAATCAGACAATGATTCGTAAAGAAAAGCAGAGGTTAAGATTAGGAAAAAATATATTGAGAGATAGCTCCTGAGAGATAGGAGGGGACCTGAAAATGGGTTGCAACTGACTCCACTTATCTGAGAATATTTTATAGATCAAAATCACAATGTGGGTGCAATGTGGGGCAAACTGTGATCAATCAAGATTACAAGCATGATGCATAGTAACATTGATCCAGTAGGGAAACAGATCACATAGCAGTGTTACATGCAGGGAACAAAGACATTTTTAGAAAGGGATGGGTGTGGAGGTTCTGGTCACACCTGAATGACTGATGTGGATCTAGATCTAGTCAAACAGGTGATACCAATTATAAAATAATCTCTAGTTGTTGTTTGTTCTTCAGGAAGGTATGTTGGCCTGGTCATTTCCATTTTTATCTTGAGTTCTCCTTCAGCAGATGTGCCTCCAGCCACAGTTGTAATGTGTTCTCGTCTTCTGTACTGACCCCCTCTAGGTTCTAACCCTTCATGACTTCCAGATAATTCCTACCTAACTTAGCTGTCTATAATAACACCACTATGTGTCTGTTCTTGGATTAATAACTCTGTTTCTTATTTATGTGATCTTACCTACAAACCTTCAGTAATTGTTAAACAACTCTTTGTGTGTGTAGTGTATGTGTGTTAGAATTGCATTTGTATATCTCCTTGGCTTGTTTATTTAATTAAACTTCAGTGAAAAGATCATTAAAATGAGCCAGGTGTGGTGGTGTACATGGAATCCCAGTATTTGGGAGGCTGAGGTGGAAGGATTTCCATGAATTCAAGGCCAGCCTGGATCACATAGTGAGGTCAAGGACAGCCTGAATTACAGAATGAGAACCTGTCTCAAAAATATATATAATAAAATAAAATAATGATAGAATAAAAATACAATAAAACAAAACTTTTACTTGTCCCTAATTATGATTTACCTTTTTCCTTGTTAATGGATGCTTCTTAACACTTGAAGAGTACTTCCTTTGTTCTTAATATTGTTATTTTCTGAATGTAATTTGATGAAAAAAGTGATAGAAAATTAATAATTTAGCTAGTAATATACAAAAGATACATTTATCTACCAGTCAGTCTTAAAACAGAATACTATGTGGGCCTTAAGTTTGGATTTACATTTTTGTATTTGTGTGTATAGAAGAGTAAATATAAATATATACATGTTATGTTTCAGCTATTTAGAATTATAATGTCAAGTGCTTACAGACATCAAAGTAGCCTTAACAGAGCAGTTAAATGAGCTAAAATGTTAATGTAGGGTTAAGAGTCACTAATAAAAATTATGGTGATGGCATGTTGGCATTATTGTGCAGGTTGTGAGCCTAATGAACATATATGAGTTATGGAAATGGTATGATTAGTGTGTTTTAGGACTATTGCTGTAGAATGAATATACCTTGACACCCCAGTGTTAAGTGAAATAAATCAGATACACAAGCATAAACATTGCATGGTTTCTCTTCCATGAGAAATCCAAAATGTAATAATTTAAAGAGCAAAATAAAAAACAGATGTTAGGAAACAGGGAGACAGATCTTTTGCAAATAAGAAAGGGAATAAAAGAAAGTGTGAGTGGGGAAAGCAAGGGGATATAAAAAGCATTAAGATACGTTACATTCATGGATCAACTCTCAATGAATGTAATCATTATATACTACAAATTTCCTCAAAATTTTGAGAAAGTTAAAAATATACATTCACAAATTTTGACACAAATGATTCAGAATGCAAATAGAGGACTCATGCATTCTGAGCCTTTCAAGATTCAGAAAATTTTCTTGATGTTTTTTATAATTATACCAGTTTCCTTCTCAATATTCAGTGAAGCAAAAACTTTCCTGTCCTATTTTTTTTAAAACTTCCTGGAAAAATTGTTCCAGGCATCTACAAAGACCCAAAGACAGAGAGATTGAAAAGTATATTTGCACAATACTTTATTATCATTGCAACTGGGTCAGTATAACTGAAAGTATATTGTCTTCTGTACAGCTACAAAAATTCTTGTTGTTTCAGGTATCTGCAATTTTTATAAATTTTTTCTTAACTCTGTAATAGGACTCTAGTATTTTACTTTCATCATAACTTCTCATATTCCATAATTCATAATTCAATTTATTGGTAACGTGACCTTTATTATTATTATTGACTCATTTTAGGTGCTGCAGCAGGTATTTAAGTATATTTACAAGTTTGTCACAATGAATGAGGATTGATGTATACATGTTGCTCTTCTTATGGGACAGTTGGAGTATGTTGATTATAGTGTTTTATTGGCAGTCACTCAATTTCAGAAACTTGTAAATACATAAAATGGTTATATATATGTTGCAGCATGCAAGTGTAATAGGCAAAGGAGCATCCTATTCTGAAACAGATCACAATCTGGATTACATATTACTCTAATTTTGGGATCTCACTCCTCTGTCACTTAAAAATGATTATTTAAAGGTAGATCTACAGTTAATGACTTATCTCTGCTACAGATTAGTCTTTGAGGCACAGCAGTTAAATCTAATTTAGTAATCACCATGTTCCTATTAAAACAACAATGCAAATATCAGTACTATCTTTACACAAATGAGGGCCTTGAGGCATTGCATGACTGAATAATCGCTTTACAATTTCTGTTACTATGTAGCCTAAATGACATGAGAACATAATCAGTTATATCAGTCCTCCAATTTTGCATTTTTTCTCCTTATCTGAGAAAGAACAGGCTCATAAAAAGAAGAGGAAAGAGAAAAAGAGAAGGTAAAAGTGTCTCTTGTTTTATATTTGTCACTCACTGTGATCAGTGGAGTCACACATTGTTGTTTTTATTCTTTGCACTACTTCGAAATAGATATCATTCCGTTTTATAGAATTATAGAGATGTATTCTCAAATAAGTTATATTCCTTGCTTATAGTAACACAACAAATATTACAGATACTCAAAATCCTGTTTTCATCAACTGCCTCAGATAGACTCCCATTATATTCCTTGTTTCCTTATATTTTAAAAAATTAATATTGTTTAATTTACTTAAATGTTAATTTATTCTCCAAGAGAAGCAGATTGTAAACACTAAAGCATGAAGAAACAAAACTGTGTCTCTGAAGCATGATATGTTGGTAATATTGTCACTTTAGGGAAGCACGTAAATGTCTTTCAGGACTAAAGTGAAAGCACGGAATTAAAAGTTAACATCAAAACTGAAACAAAGCCATGTTTGTGAAGCACACGTTAATAGTAGTACATTGGATCAAAGGATGTGATCTCACTTCATAGTAAAACAGGTCCTGCAAGCCTAGGTAACTCAGGAAGCAGAATGGTAATTATTCACAGAAGAAAGCAGGTAGTATACTGTTACAGTAATACATTAGAAAGTCAGAAGGTCACAAAGCTTGCGGGGTAACTGACACAACTTGAAACTGCCTGGCCCCCTTTTAAAAGAAATAATAAAATGGGAGAGAATGAAGCAAGTTCAACTAACACGTCTTTGCAAGGTAAGCACCAGCAGCCTCTGAAATGCTTCACCCAGCAATTTAAGCAGTATTGATAACAGTGTGTTTGTGTATGTGTGTGTTTGTGTGTGTGTGCACGTGCGTGTGTATACATGCCTTTGCCCCTGCTGTGTGTTAAGGTGTGCTTTAAAGGTAGACAAATGAGGTTGGGACTGTTTTTGATTCGGAAGCATATTGTCCCTGTTTTGTGCAACAACTTGGCCAAAATAGGAACACAAGTTCGGTAGAAAGTAAGAAAAGCCTTTTATTCAACAGAATAATGCTGGAGAAATGGGATGACCAAATGTGTTTAATGATGGACCTCTTTCAACATTGAGAGAATACTCATTTTTGTCTCTACTTGTTTAATTTTTATATATAATCAAATGTTGCTAACTCTGTGACTTACAGCAAAAACTCTTGCAATTGATATAACCACTTTCTAAAGGCAGAAAATGGGCGCTCCGGAGAGCTTATCTGTTTTGCAGAACAGTTTATTTTACAGGTCTTACTTAACCAGATACCTTTGTCCTTTGAAGGGATTGGCTTTGTTGACATTGGCTTGACTAGGCATCTAAAGTTTCAGCTTGTTGTGGAAACAAATTCATGGTGGATCACATATTTCAATATTTTGAATGAGAAAAGATTTTTCATAAAAAAGAAAATTGGCTTAATTCATATTTATTGACATGATTTCTAGTTGTCTACTCTCTTGTAATTTATATAACACATTTATAAATGAAACTCTGGCCAAGGCATATTTTAAAATGTATTTGATAATTATATATATTTTAGTTACATTTTTGTGAAACTACAAATAATGTGTCATCAAGCAAATCCATAAATTGAACTACTCAGTTTTGTATTAAGTACATATAATAAAAAATGTTAAGAAGCTACACTTATAAAACATATTTAAGAGTAACAGTCAGATGACTGTAAACATCCCTGATTACAGGAATACATTTTCCACTGTAGTTTGAATTTTGTCTCTTTAATCTTCAGAATGCAAAAATCTTATTTTTTGTCTCTATATTTCCTAAAATATTATTGAAGTATTGTGTAAGATGCTATTATAACGTTTTTAAATTAAGTGATTAATTAAAATTTATTTAATGGAATTACCAAAGAGAAATAAAATAAAAGGCTCATTTAACATAATTCTATAAGAGTAACTTTTTGTATGTTTTTTATGAACCAAAAAGTTTCATGTACATGATTAAAACATTTACCTTGGCTCTAATGTTTTTCCACGGAAAAGCATATGAGAAGCTTCTAAATTGTTAGAGTTGTTCAAATAATGATTTTGTATAAAATGCAAATAAGTGTTTGATGACCAGCTGAATAACCTATCTTATGTTGTACTTGTACATTACCTGTCTATGTTCAGAAATTGAAATAAATCAGAGTAAACAGATCTCTTTCCCCTTTCTTTATTATCTCTCTTGATGTTGAAAAAGTGGGTAAGATTTACTTCTTGTAACAGAACCTTAGAATGTTTACTGATGGCATTTTTGATTTTCTTTTCCTCTAGCACTTTTAATTAGCTTTTTTTTTTAGCAAAGTGTGTATTTTACTGTGTAAAGGTAGCTTTTCCTTCCTCTTATTCATATATATGTATAAAGTATTATCTACTTAAGAATTAATAAACAGTATATATCAGAAAATAATGCAAAAAATTTAATTTAAAACAAGTGCTGCCAGGGACACAGTGCCTGCCTAGCAAACCAACATTTTGAGTTCAATTCTCGGTACAAAAAAAAAAAAAAAAAAAAAAGAAGGACAAAAAAAGAAAAAGAAATGTAAAGCAGGTACTATACCAGATAGTTTCAATATCATGGTTTAAATTAGCAAACAAAGTGCCTAGCTCTGTAAGCCTTCTGTAGTAGACAAAACTTGGGAAAGTAGTTATATCCTGAGATATTTTCCTTTGTGTACTCTGTGAAAACTTTTCAATATGAAATATGTTATTCTCTTCTAATCTTTTTTCTGAGTTGAAATGTATCCTTGGCAGGTCTATAAAGATTTCAGACCTGTTCTTTGGTGTATTGAAAATCTTTTATTACAGATGAATTAGATTTGAGATTATTAAGGGAACCTGCTAATGAGGGCTGAAAAGCAAAGGTAGTTCAGTTACTGGTTTCAGATTTGTTCTGAATTTCTTTAAATTATAAAAGAAAGCACTGTGGGGTCATTCATAGCTTTATTTGTATGTGAAAAGTTTACAGAGATTTAAAACTAATTGAATATATCCTAGAGCCTTTATTTATAGACTATTATTACATTGTGTTCTCTGTGCGATATGCTATGCTGTATCTGAAATTAAGTTTCAAAATGATCAAAATAAATGAAAAATATATTTTGAAACACTTCACTTTTCTTTACACTTAATGGTATGTATGCAAAGATTCTGAAGTTCTTGAAATAATAAAAATTATGTTCAAATGCTGTGCTTTTTACATTAAATATATGAACGACTGACTTGAGTGCTTTGGCTATGATATTATCACTAGATTATCAAAAAGAACTCCGTGACTATCTTTGAATGGTGATTTTCTAATGCTATTTATCTAGATTATCTAGAATGAGTGGGCCTTTTTGTTTACAATTTAGAGGATATTTTGGTTTGAATTTATGTTCCCAGATGCCAGAAACCACCTCACCCAGTGCAAGCGTATTGGAAGGAGGTGTTCATTTTATGAGAATTCTGTCCTTTTCAATGTATTAATTCTGCTATAAAAATGTCCTGGAGGTAGTAGAAGGAGGTAGTAGGCTTGCTCTCTTTTTGTCCTTTTGCTTTCTACATTCCCACATCTAGAACTGTGAAAAATAAATTTATGTTTATTGCTGAGTCCATGGTATTCCATTAGAACAATTCAAAACAGTCCAAAACAGAGGGCTTAGCTACAGATATTATCTAAACTTAGTCATTTTAGTGCACTATCCCATATATATCTGACTAAGTGCCTGATTGCATTTGACTTTGATATGGAGGCCACATACTGTCTATCTTTAACGTGCTCAGTAGGCATCAGGAACTCATTTTTAATTTTCTAATGATAATGCAATTGATCAAAGCAATCTTTAACTTGATGTGAGTAGATTCAATCATACTTTCAGACATAAAAAGCAATGTCTATCTCTTTCACCCCCAGTGCCAAAGTAACCACTCAGAAAATTTAAGTTATTATAAATGAAGGTTCATAATATTCTCTTATCTGAGAGTAAGATAGAGTGCCAAAAAAATTCTTAACATTTGAGAATAAAAATAAAAATGTATAAATATTATCACATAAGAAAAAGAGGTAGTGCTTTTTAGTGGCTGAGCAAACGTAAGATAATTTCATTGCATAAGATATGCAAACTCATGCATACCATTGAGTGGTATTCTTTCAGTCTATAACAGAGGTGAGGACCATGGTTTATATGATGGAAACAGCAGATCTTTTCCTGGCAAGCAACTACCTAGAATTTGCTTTAGTGTAAAGTTTTTCCAGATGCTATCCTTGGCTATGTAAAGGTTTGTTCCCTCTTTTCTGCAGAAAGAACACACATTTTCTATGTTTCCTAGTATTCTTATTAGACTGGAAAGGTCAGAATTTCAAAAGGGGGAAAGAGTCTGTTATTAGCCCGATAGAGTTCCACTAAGTCCATCCTACCTCGGGAACTCAATTGCCAAGAACTTTGTTCTAGTCTCTTTTTCTCCTTTTATACTTGGTCAAAATATAACCAAGGATTCTCACCTCCCTGTAAGTGATACAATATACTAATTTACCTCTGATGTTATTTGAATTGAAAGCATGTTTGAGTTCTCAACAATTTGGATCATACTTGTGAAAGGAGCCCTCCTTAATTGGGAGTCTTCCCTATACTCTTCAGCATACATTAGATACTCAGATTGCCTGCTTCAGATTTGTGTGTCTGTTTTTGAGCATTTCTGATAGCAGCTCTCCTTCCTACCTCAATTTTTCTTTATTCTGTATCTCTAGTAAACCGCTGCCCTAACAGCTTCCAAAGGCTAGGGCTCAGTGCATAAAAATATCCTAACTATTGCAGAGTTGCTAGACCCTATGAAAAGCGATGATAGCAGTCAGCAAGAGGTGCGAACTCTTCAGCACTGGAGAACTTGACTGTCAGAATAATAGAAAATGCCTATAAAATATTAGCATTTTGAAACTAGAAAAGTGCTTAAAGAGCCTCAAGTCTAACCTTTGTACTTTGTAAAGCAGCAAAGACCTTATGAAATTAAAATCATCCATGGCTTCACAGAAGTATTTGCCAGAACCCAGGTCTCCACCTTAGCTTCTCAGAGCCTGCAATTTTATAGAGGAATTTAGTCCATTAATTTCTAGAGGCATGTACTTTTCCATTTTGTAAGGGAAAATCTGTCTTACAAGTGTTTCCTATATTGACATCTTTTAGTGTCTGCATTTATGACCATGAAAGCATTGTCTAGTATTTATTTGGTTAGGCTGTTATAGAACTGGTTTGTCCAGGTTTGGACTTTGTTTTGACTGCGTATGAATTATATGCACTTTCATATTTAGATAACTTTCATCACAACCAGAATCTAGCTGAAAGTCTTTAGGCACATGGATATAATGCTTTTTATAATAGTCCTTTTTTTTTTCCTATTTTGTCGCTTTGGTTGGTATTGTTATTTTTTGTGATTCTTAAAATTTTATTGTCACATATGTTATCATTATATACATATTATACATATTATACATTTCATCATAGGAAATTTTTACCTGAACATGATGTATCTTGCTGCTTCTTTTTAAGAAAGCAATTTTACTCTGCTTGGCTACCAAAGTAAAACTCCTAGGCAGGACGGTGCCTTAGTGTCTACACCAAGTGTCTACTGCAGCCTGAGGGTAGCAGTACTGTATACTCCAACCTGTTATACTGGTTTAGTGTGAATGTTTACTTTCTGTGGTGGGAAAAATATCTGTGCATTCATCATCGTAAACCATGCCTGTGAGTGCCTTGAAATCTTTCTGAAACCCAAAGAGGATTTACCAGTTTGTGACTCTTCCTTTTCAGCCTACAGAACTTTCATAGCATTTTTAATTAAGAGAAGTGCAAGGAGCTCTTGTTTTACCTATGCGTGTTCTATAAAGAAGGCTTTCACTACCCATTAGTGATAGGTTTAAACATGTGAAGACCTGAGGCATTCTGGAGTTGAAACTTAGGCTTTGAGGCAAGAGGGCGTTTAGGAGTTGCAGCTTTCAGAAGTTTTGCTGGAGAAGTCTCATAAACTAAGAATGAAATGAAGCATGTTTGGAGCAAGTAAAATTACCAGAAATGTCCAGACTCCCGGGTAAGTGTGACCTAAGTAAATGGGTTAAGCAAAGATGCATATGACGGTAACTTGAGAACTTTTGTCGGATAAAAGGCAGAGAATCTTTGGGACAGAAAAATGACATTAGGAGATAAGTAAAATACAACACATAGTGGAATCAGCATAACTGAGCTCTTTTTTTTCTATGTCTTTCAATATGGAAATATGATCTTTATTAGAAGTATAATGACAAGCTATATAATTAAATAGAACATAAGATAAAACTCACTAATAGCAATACGTGGCTAAAACCTGCTCTTGGAGGAAAAGCCTATTCTTAAACACTTTGAAATATATAGTTTGTCCCTGGACTTTTAGGTAGTCTTAAAAATAAGATCTAATCTCTTTGAATTAAATAATATTTTATAGCACTGAATATATTTCAAAGAGAAATATTTTCAATTTCAACTAAAGTCACTGTAAAATCCTTACAAAAAGGTGATGCATACCTTTAGGATGCCATGATTGTTTAAACATTGCTATTAATAACACAATTAAAATATTTCCATTCATTTAATAGGTTGGATCTTTCTGTGAGGGTACTTCTCTTTTTTCAAGGAACTGGAACAAAGGGTGTAGTAATAATCTGATGATTATATGTATATAAACACCATATAATTATTGCATTGTATGCTATTCTTTGGATTTTGGAAACAGTTTAAAATGTTTAGCTAATTGACTAGGATGGTAAGCTATCCTTCTTTTTATAAGAGTTTATTTTGGGAGGATTATTAGCCAAGCATGTGCTTGACTTACTTTTGGAAAGTATTACACCTGATACATAGTGAAGGAAAAATGAGTAACTGACAAGACTGCAAAGAAAAATGTCATTAGGATGAAAACACATTAAAGGGCATTGAGCTTCAGCTGATCCCTTGAGCTTGTAATCTCTCTTCAGGAAAAGTATGTGTAAACAGCTATTTGACAGGGCTGTTTTGTTGCTTTGTTGATAGACATGTTTAACTCTCTCCACAGTTGAACACTTTATAGGTGCTTTTAGTAATTCATACTGAGAAGCAATCTGCCTATATTCTTTCAATCTCTGATCAGTGTAATGCAGGTTGTATATTGTATGTTTTCTTTTTTTAAAATTTTTAATGAGTGTGATTTAGGAAAAGGTATAAAAGCCTATCTACTAAAAAAAAAAAAAAAAAAGCCCAAAAGGAAAACTCTTTGAAAAATCAGCTACCAAAGTTAATGTAATACATAATAAAAATGTGAAAGGTGTGCATATACATTTGCTAAACAACGTAAACAACTTTGCTGTGTGATTTGTAATTTGGGTGAATGATGATTTTGAGAACTGATTCAGCTCTTGAAGTCCATTCCATTTTTATGATTCTTTTGTTTTCTTAAGAGTGATTTCCTTTAAAAACAGGACATGAAAAACAGAGAGGATCAAAGGGGATTGTATTTTATTTTTCTCTTTGCTTACAGACATTTAATGAAATCACATGAGTCCCTTTTTTCTTAAACTAGTGAAAAATCTTGAAAAACTTCTTCATCACATCCACATTTCTTGATAGTGATTTTCTGAAATTGAGAAATATACTTTGTCAAAAAAAGATGTACATTACTTCTTCTCCTGCCAATTTTTAATATTGTTAAAACAACAGCTAGGTGTCAAAGAAATCATACGGGAATCTAAGAATTTATGCAGTTTCATGGAGAAGATATATAATCTGAACTAACTCTGGCAACATGATAAATTAGAATAAATGGCCAAAAGAAAGTCTTTCTTGACAAAAAGTACCATAGAAGTAAGACATAGAAATTGTATCTATACATATATTATTTGCTGTATTATTTTCTCTCATTGAAAACAAAAAGGATTTTTAAAATATAGTTACAAATAAGAACATAGAATACAAAATAAAGTTAAAATTATATGAATTAAAATTCTTATACAAAATGTATGTGGAAACATGTTGAACAATTACTAAACAAGTAGCATGTTTGCTTTCAAACTTTCTAACAGCCAAGAGAAAGTAAGAAATAGGTTTCAAGATCTATGGTGTAAACATAAATATACTTATTCAAGAGATGCATAGACTTCTTAATGAGATAGTGTGACAAAAATAAGGATAATTTTTTTAGGTGACAGGAGACAAACCTAATTAGTTTTTATTACATAACATCATGAAAAAAATTTAATGAATTTATAGAGAAAAGGAAAACAGTATTTAATTCATCCCAAATCTTGAACAATTCAGATAATTTCTGTTTGATTTCTTAAAGCCACTATACCACCAAACATTTATGGAGAAAAAAACATGTAATTAATCTTTAAATATGAAAAAAAGGGAAATCAGAATAATAATTAAGGGATATAGCCTTGAGTTGGGAGGTGCTCAGTGGTAGAACATTTGCTAGCACAACAAAGGCCCTGATCTGTTGCACTGCAGCAGGGAAAAAATGTCTTTTATAACATCTAAATATTTACAAAATTTAAATATTCACACTATTAACATAGTAGAACATAACAATAGATGATTACAAAATTATAACATGTTGTATTACTGCAGTGTCTCTCGTAAGGTTTCTGTTGGATTTTAAATAGGTATTGTTCATTTTTTTTGGCTACTGAAGAATTCAGTAAAGTACGTGTGTCAGATTTCTGGAAGGATGTTACAAAGAGTAAGTATAAATAACACATTCACATTCATAATAGTGACATGAATCCATGCTGTGAGGTGATGATACAGCCTTAAAGACTTTAGGTATGGCTAAATAGGAATTTGTGAGGGAAGAAGTACATTTAGTAAGAAGGTACTAATGTTTTTATTCTTGTATATTTTATGATTTACCACTTGACTATATAAATTTGGGGCAACATCTTTTTCTATGATATTGCTTATATTTCTAGGGATTAGTAATTATTGTCATTTACCAAAATACTCTATATGACTTTGTAACGTAATGTTCAGTAACCATGCTATGTATATGTGTATGTATGCAATAGAAATTCTAGAAAACCACTCTTCATATGAAATGTGTATTTATTTAGTTTGTTAACCTCAAAAAGTAGAAACAACTAGTAAATTCAGTATTAATTTAAAACCAAAATGCACTAAGCTTATTTGAAATTCACAACAATCTTTCTCTTTCTCCAACAAACAGCAAGCTGAGGCCCTACTGAGACTTCTACATTAGTGGTTATTATTACTGTACTTCATAGTTATGTTTCCTCTTGTCATTCTGACATCTCAGCCCTACCATATGTGTCTATCCTTGCAAACCAAATAACCAGTCTGTTTTAATATGTGATTTTAATTTTTTCAGTATCTCATCATTGAACATTTTCTTTTTTATATATTTGTTTATTATATATTTCCCTGCATTAAAATGCTCTCCTAAAATGAAACTCCATAGCTGGTGTGTTTATTGCTATATTTCTATTGTGTGGAATCATAGTTTACACAAATTATGTTTTTAACAAGTGTATATTGAATATCCTCAGGAAAGAACAAGCATAAAGTGTGTTGTGTTATACTTATGTGTCTGCAATTTACACTTATTCAAACATGAAAATTAATTAAGCATAAAATAGAAGCACTGAACACTTTCAGTGAAAATAAAGTAAGAAGTCTTAACGAAGAAACCATTGACAAATAAAATTTTTTAATCAAAATAGCTTTTTGTAGAAGACTAATAATTGACATAGAATTTCTTTATTATAAAGATTGGAAGTAGTGCTTTTTTTCTTAAAAATTTTAGAATTTTCTTCATTTACTCTAGTTCTCTGTTGCAGTGATTCTGGTTGAGATTACCTAGATGAGTTCTCAGATGCTAAATATGAACGGCAAGGGTAAAATGAAATTAAAACCTTAAAATTTAGGAAGTCAAAGTCATGGAATAATCAAAGTAAGGGTTAATACCTGTTAGTAACGGGAGGCTATTTTAAAGAGATTGGAATATGATCATAAGAGATTTGGTTTCATGTTTGATTGTGCATCTAAGGTAATACAGCAAAAATTGTGAGAGATAGATGAGATTATTTGGAGAGGAGAAATCTGATACATTTACCTCTGGGTATATTGTAATGGAAATAACTGTAAAGCATCTAAACACTAATGCCTTTATTTATTATGACATATTTTATGTGATTATTTTTGATGTAGAGTATAATGGGCTTTACCTTTGGTGAATTTTTCTTTGGAGTATACCATCTAATAATTATTTATTTTTGTGTATATTAAGGATATATTCCTCACTGGTTAGTTTGAAGATTAAAAAATAATGTGTGTTCAACATCAGAGCGATCCATTGCATCTACTACAGACTTACATGTCTACTTCAATCATCATAACAGCCATTGTCGTCATCATTTTAACTTTCATCTTAATCTTCATTATCCTCCATCATTTCATTGTGTTGAAGAGTGGAAGAATCTGTGTAATGGTATTGGCACCTGAAGAAGATAAATATTTGAGGTTTTATTGGTGTTTGTTTTATTGGAGAAAGAGATTGCTAAAATTTGAGGAATCTGACTTGAATGAGAAAGAATTATATACTTAACTGATTTTAAAAATGTTTTAAAGAACTGATGCAGATGATGGGGAATAGGTTAGGGAAGTAAAAAACAAATAAGATTACTTAAAAAATTATATTGAACAATCAGTGGAATATCTTGATAAAAATGGTCAGGATTTAATTTAAAATGAGACTAGATCTTGGGAGAGAAATTAATGGAAGTTTTTAAGATATAAGTGGTAGATGATACTGTGTAGAGGTGAGATTACACAAAACTGGATGGGAAACTAAAAATACCAAAAGACTAATGGTAGAGTCTAAGGTTTGAACATAACCCAGTGAGATGGGTACATGGAAGACAGACAGGTTACACATATCAGAGTTTTCAGCAAAATTTATGTTAAAGAGTTTCTCCATAAAAAGGGTAAATATATTAAATGACAATGCACAAGTAGCAAGAATTCAGTGGATTTAAGCCAGGAATTAAGATGAAATATAAGGAAGAATACCACTTGGAAATCACAAGAAACAAAATTAAAGAAGAAAATACAATTGTTGATTCAAAGTATAAGGATCTTAAAATAGAAATGATATAAGAGCCTGAGAAACGACCATAGTAAGGGAAATGGAGAAATCAGATAGCAGTTATATCCTAAGTATTTTATAAGGGAAATATAATTACCTCCTTTAAGAAAAGAGAAAAATGAATTTCAAAGAGAGAGAGAAAGATAAAATAGTAGAGTTATGTCTGAGGAGGACTTAGATTACTGGAGTAACTTTAAAAAGCAGAAAGTAGAGATTTCTCTTTCTCAGGGGAAAAAACAGATTTACTGAGTTCTACAGAAGAGTGGGTAAACGAGTTCCTGCCAAGCGGGTCTGTATCTTTGTGGTAAAGGATGAATTCATTCAGTCAGCACTTAGGATGAGGCTATGTGTGGGTTGCTGAATTTTTTAAAGAAAAACAAAAGAATTGGCCAGTAACAGTTGCAGTAAAGTTAGCTAAGGGTGTCAGTGAATGTGGGAAAGCAACGGGAAAAAATGTAGGTGATTATTAAGCCATTTTTCACTGCAATGTATTGATGATGGTGGTGGTGAGTGTGTGTATATGTGTGTGTGTGTGTGCGCGCACATGTCTATTTTACTGGTTTCTCTGTACATTTATCTAGAAATTAATATTTTAGAATATTAAGATTTCATTGTGTGATACAATGTGCAAGAGCCTCTTGCAGCAATTTATCTGCAAACTGTAAGCCACTGGACTGTAACTAACCAAGAAGAGAAACTTCAGTTCATTTCAGATCCATGAATGTTTTGGGAAAATATTGGAAACTTCAAGCTTTAGTGTGAATATATTTTTGAATGCTATCTCCTTATCTGTTCAAGAAACCATCTCTATAAATTACTGCCCAGGGTTGTAACAAATCTATGAGTCTTTCATTTGATTGCTTCAAAATAAGCAAAATATACTTTAGATTAATATTTAACCACACAAAGCTTTCAAGAATCCTAGATAGCTGATGACTAACATCGAAGTTTGTGTTGCGTTATTTCTATCATCATTGTATTACCAGCAGTGATAATCATGATAAAAGCAAGTAACTGTAATTAGGCATATTTTTCTCCATTGCTTCTTGATCACTGTATTTTCCAGGTGTACCATCTTTAAAAAGCTAACTTTTTTTTTTAAATGGAATATCCAAAAAGAGTATTTCACAAATTTACAATTAGTATCTCTATGCAAAACTTAGTGACTGCTAAATTTTATTACTGAAAAGAATAACCTAGTCCATTGCTATTATATCTGTCTTCTATTGATACTGTGTTTTACAAAATTGACTTAACCTCATGTAAACATCTTTCATTTTTTATTTGAGTGTATCATGATTCCTTTTGTCCTACTTACCTGTGTATCATCATATTTCTCTCATACCTGCATTCCTAGCACTTTTATTGAGAGTGATAAAGCTCTGAAGAAGTAGTTTGAAGTAAATGAGTTCTACTAAATTCAAGAATGTTTTGAACATTAACCTTCAGTTTGAAGTTTTAGGTGACCACCAACTAGTATTAAGGAATATAGATTTAGTTCTACAAAATATACCTTAAAGAGGTTTTAAACAATTGATGCTTTGCTGATACTAAGGATATTTCCTCTACAGTGTTTCTAACTCAACAAATTACATTTAAAAGCCATAAACTCCTTTATATTATCCATAAACATAGTAAAAAATGTTACACCACATAACTTTGACTTAGTCAATAATTCTAGCGTTAGCCTTAGGGTTGGAAGAGAGAATTATTCCTGTTACACATTTTAATTATGCTATAAACTTTGGGAAAGAGCTATTGATCTTTTGCATCTGACATCAGAAAGTTGGTTCTTTCTTGTGCTGTAGTCAGTGAAAGTTGGCCATACAGGCTAAAAATGAAGAATTTCAGAGAAATCAAAGGCAATGTATATATAATAAAAGACATGTTGTTGTATTTGAGTAACTTACATGTTAGAAACTTTAAAGATTATCTTCACTAAACATCATTCTGCAGAAAGGTAGAAACATACATTTGAGTTATGAAATATACTCCCTTGTTTTAGGTAAAAGATCTTCTCCAACAGTACTCTTGGTGATCTTTAATACTTTAATACAGAAATAAAAGGGCCCAAAAAGGAATTTTTTTTTTTTTCGTGCCACCAGGGATCAAACTAGCAACCTCACACCTGTCAGGCAGGCCCTTAAGGCACTGAGCCAAGCTCCTGGCTCTAGATTTCTGAACTACACTATGTAGTTCAGGCAGGACTTGCACTCACGTTGTTACCCAAGCCGGCCTCAAACTCAGAACGCTTCTCCTACCTCAGCCTCCTAAGTACTAGGATTAAAGGCGTGCACCACCACGCCCAGCCCAAGAAGAAATTTTTTAAAAATTCCATTCTTAAAGATAATTGAGAGGTTTTACAGTGCAGTGAACATTGTGATTATCATTTTAGAAGTGATTATTTCACAAATTTTCATCCTTAAATCAATAATATGGGTCAAAAGCCTCATTCTGTTAAATAAAACAGAAACCTAATGTCCATAATAATGATTATCATGAGAATAAGTAACTACTTTCTCCTGCGCTTTCAATGGAGGGTGAACATTACTATAAATACTGGTAGGCTAAACTGGGCATGATTGAGACCGCTTAAACAGGCAAAGTTGAAGCAAACAGCAGTGACTTTATTGCAGACCATGTGAGGTCAGTTCAAGGTTGACATGACCTGACGGTTGGCACCAAGTGAGGGGAGAGGGCATGTTTTTATGGGGGATTTTAGATATGGGAGGGGGAGATTTTGCTGAGAAGGGTAAACATTTGGAGGCTTTCCAGGAGAGGGGGGTCAGGGTGGGTCAGGAGGTCATCAGTGATTTTCTGCATTGGGCAAATATGTCATAGGTGGTTTTTTGCACCAAGCAAGGATGTCATCGGTAGTTTTTATACCGAGCAAAGAGGTCATTGGTGGTTTTCTGTTGCCAAAGTGTGAAGCATGGAGAGGTTTTTCTGTTCTGTTTGGGCATGGGGCCCACCCAGCAGCCTAACAAATACATTGTATATATAGCCACACCCATCATGTGAGAATTGGCCTTCATTTCCCTTTTACAGGGGCTCCATGAGATTAACTAACTGGCTAAAGATTGTGTAAGTACTAAGTGACTGAATTGGAATTCAAACCTGCCCGACTCAATTATGCTCTGATTGAATATGTATAGCTTCAATTAGTTGCCATTTTCAGGAAATTTAATTCGTTTAGAGCATTTAACTGGGATTTATATTTAAATGTAAATGTACCCAATTTAGTATTATGCATATGTGCATTGTGTTACTTGACTTTCTATCCCTGTCATAAACTGCCTAAGAAAATTAGTTTATAAAGAGAGAGGTTTATTTTGGCCCACTGGGTGGTGTCAGTTCATGGTTAGTGGGCTTCCTTACTTTTGAGGTACTGGCAAAGCAATATGGCAGGAATGGCTGTCAAGGGAGGCTCCTCACCTCATAGCACCTAGGAAACAGAGAGAAAGAAGAGACTGGCATCCTCTTTTAGGGGATGCCTCCAGTGACCTATGACATCCCACTGGACTTTGTTTCTTAAAGGGCCTAGTCCTCATAGTGCCAGACTGAGGGTGAAACCTTTAACACATGGGACTGTGGAGAGAATTCTCAACATAAGTTATAGCATGTATTCAACAAATGTTTATTGAAATATGATTATATACCAGTCATAGTGTTTGAAATTTAGCTACTGAAGCTAAATTCAAGGAGACATGAACTATGACCACTCATACTCTGCCACTGTACTGTAATGCAAAAAGGGAAAAATAAGCTTCGTGTATCCAGTTTTATAAATATTTAAATACATATTTATATGCACATGGCATTATATATTTCATGTAGCTTCAGATTTTGATTATATTTTGTAGTAGCTCTTGTTGAATTTTCAGAACCTAATTAAAGGTAAACTAATTTAAGTTTGACACTATGATGCCTCTTTTGGTGAGTTGGAGAATTTAGTAACTTCAGTATCCCCAGCCATTAAAGATGCTATTTTAAGCGTATCATCAAAGAATCTGTGTCTGCTTCTCTTGCCATAGGGCATCCCTACCTTCTCACAGTGGGAGAGTAATGAGTAATAATTGACACCCCTTTCTATCCCAGTTATTTCCTCAATGTAATTAAAGCCATTGGTTAAAGAATCTGTTGAACATTCCAGGTACGGGTATGGTAATCTGTTGTATGTGAGGGGGATTGGATTAAATAACCCCTGTGGATATCAAAACTTGTGAATGCTCAAGTCTGTTATTTAAAAAGGCTATTTTTATATGATGTATGCACATCCTTACAAATGTTTTAAATAATCTCTAGTTAATTATAATTCCTAATTCAATGTAAATGCTAAGTAAATATGTATTATACAGCATTGTTTAGGAATATGACAAGAAATAAAAGTATTTGCATGTTCTGTAAAAATGTAACTTATTGTTTGCATATTTTTGATATGTGATTGGTTGAATGCACTGATACAGATCGAACTATTCAGAGTGTCAACTGTATATAATGCCCTTCACAGTGACTCTGGTTGCAATGGCATACTCTAATCGATTTAATTCAGTTTTTTTTTAATCATTATGCATTATGAACTTGTACTTATAAAAATACTGTAATAAATTGTTTTTTTGAAAAGCAACTGTATTTAATGATAAAAAACAAAAACAAAACAATTTTTTATAAGAGCATCAAAATATGAAATAGTGATAAATCTCATTGCAAAATTTACAAGACTTATATACAAAAAACTGGAAAACATTACAAAGAAATTAAAGATTTCAAGACCTATTTTTTAAGCAGAAACAAAAAAATGTAATTCAAAAAGCAAAATTGGATCCAAATATCAAATAATAAACGTTCTCTTTTTCTTTTTCTCTAACTTTTTCTTTTTCTTTCACTGTTTAGTTTTAAATAGTGAATGATGTAAAACTCTATTTTTGAATTATGCATCTCTGTTTCTTTGTTTTTTAAGAAAAGTGCAATTTTCTCCGACTATGCTTTAATTTTGGGACTACCATTTGGTTTCTATTGCAACTTTGCAGATACAATTTAGTAAAAGATTGTAGGCACTAAATTTATAGACATCTTAGCATAGAAGGGAACTTTTCAAGCCCAAATTAATTTTTGTCTAGATCTTGACATTGAATAATAGGTACAATTTGTCTGTCATCCACATTAATACTTTCTACAAGGATGTGTATCCCGGATTTTGTAAAATAATGAACCTTAGCTAGTTTAGTGCTTTTGAATACAGAGTAGTTGTAATATTTAGGAATTATAGAAAAGTTTACATTTTTAAGAGGAGATGTTGGAGGTCTACTATGTGCAATATGCTGATCCTAGGAATCTATCACATCATTAACTGTTACAACAATATATGAAGGTATTATTGGTTTTTAAGCAATAACATTTGCACAAGCCACTGGTCTAGAAGCAAATGAATATAGAGAGTAAAAAAAGCAGAGTATGTAATATTTGATCCGTTCTCAAGAAATAAAAATCTCTTCAGTCAAAAAGACACAAAGAGTGTTTTGGTGTATAGAAACCAGTTTTACAAAGACATGTTGACATGACTAGTATGTCTGGGGAATTCAAAGCATTAATTCATAGAATGTGCCCAGTGAACACAAAGCTACTGAAATACCTTATTTTCCCAATGTAGCATAAAGCGTGTTTCCAGCCCACTGATTGTAGTAGCATTACGAGTTATGATAGTATGCTGGTTTTACTTCATGTGGGCACATACATGCCTATATTTAATCAGGTCTTTGTGTCCACTTGTCAGATTTCAGATGAATATATATGCATATTAAATATATTAGTCACATTTTATGTGAACTGCTTTTGTGGAAAACGTTAGAATCTTTTATGAATAATTGTTCCTTTGTAGGAACTGAGTGTCAATGACTCTTGACTCCAGTGTCCCCTAAGGACCCTTAAATTTGCCAAGTTGAAATATGTGCATAATGGACAAAAAGGCGGCATGGGGATTTCTTGCCCTTTTTTCCTGCCAAATTAGCAAACTGTATTATAGCAGGTGTGTAGCAATGTGATTGAAGTTGTATGGGTTGACAAAACATTTGTGATATGACTGCAGGCATTGTATGTGAATGACATGTCATGGCTAGTATTGGTCTCAAGAGATGATACCTGGGGCTCTCCATGTGAGGGCATCTATAGGTGTATAAAAGCATCACTGAGAAGGTGAGTGTTCAAAAAAAATAACCCTGACTAGGAGTCTTTACATAAATGAAGTACTTTACAGTGCAGTTTATATTTTTGCAGTTGAATGTTTTACAGTTGTGTTATTTATATAAGAAGATGTAATAAACATTTGTCTTAGATGCTGGTTTTTTGTTTTGTTTTGTTTTGTTTGACTACTGAACATCTTATTCATCTGCCAGGAAGACAGTAAGAGCTGGTTTGTTAACATGAACATTGAACAAAATAAAGTTCAATACCATCCAACTCATTCTATGAACTTACTTAGTATTGAGAATCAAGCACTATACTTGAAAGATGTGACTTTAATATGTAACAAAATAAATTTGATAGGTATGACTGTAAATTAGACATTTATTTTCAGGATGATCTAAAAGAAGGAGTGAAAAAAGTAGATTTTACATAGTATATAAAACAGTTGTTTACCACATATGCATACAAATATTTGTGTGGAAATTCAGGAGAGAGAGAGACTTTCAGAAACCTCTTCATGGACCATAGGTTGATGAACTGAGAATAAGGATTTTTATACTCATGCACAGTTTTTAAGTGATAGTTTATAATTTTAATTAAATTTTCAAAGCAATCCATAATCACAACATTACGATGATTTGTAAAGTCCAATTCCAAATTATGCAACTCACTTCATGTTCTTATATATTCTCATTAATATATATTAACGTTTTTCCTAGAGCAACAGAAGTATGGCTTGTTTCCTAAGAAAAAAGTATGTCCCTTAATTTATGGCTAAAAGAACTGCAATTTTCAATATAAACAGTGTAATAGAAAATAAGTTTCAGCATTTTGACTAGCATAAAAACAATCTGAAATTAAACTAATGTAATTGCTAGCAAGGATTAAAGTAGATTGTTATTTGCCTATTTTTCATTTTACATGGATCATTAGAACTAAATGTGAGAGTGACATCTATGTTTCTAACAAAGAGGTAAAAGCTTAGGAAAAATAAAAATATCTCTTTACTGTGCATATTAATACTTTATTTTTAGAAATTCTCCATAGCTATAAACTTAAAAATTAAATAAAAAGAAAAATCTTAGATTATTTTGGCAAAAATAAATTATTTTAAGAACTATACAAAATGCTAGTATTTCAACACATTTATTTCCTTATATATTGTTATGCATCATAATAATGCATATTTTATAATTAATATAATTTTTGTAATCAGATATTAATACAAATCTACTTAGATTTTAGCAGAACAAATTGTGTTCAAAAATGCAAAAATAATTCATCTCTTCATTTTTGTATGTGCAAACCTAAGGTAGACACTAAATAAATTGTGGAGTCTTTTATTCTAGCTCTTCATCAGAGCAAAACAATGAGAAGACAGGATTCATTAAAAATTTCAATGTAGTTTAAGTTTTTACTTTGTTTTTTTTTTCCTTTGGAAGTTTTTTTTTTTTTTGAAAGTTTTGTTTTTATTAGTACATGTTTTCAGTGCAAAACGATTACCTTCATCTATCCTGTGGTTGATGGACATTTGGGTTATTTCCAAGATTTGGCTATTACAAATTGGGTTGCTATAAACATGGGTGCACATATATCACTGTGGTTTGATGTTTTCGATTCTTCTGAGAAAACACCCAGAAGACCTTCAAATCTATTTTTTTGAGGAGTCTCCACACTGATTTACATAGTGTTTGCACCACATATTAAGACCAATATATGGTAACTACAATTCAAAAGTAGTTAGCTAAATGCAAGGAAGAACTTTTGTATAATTATAGGTGAAAAGATTTTTTCTAATAAGAAAATATAGAAATTCACTGACAGTCAACAGTGAATTTGTTACAAACATATAGTACAGCATAGATTGAATAATCATTAGTTAGGGATATTATGATCATCACTTATAGATATGTAGATAGATATGATGTTGTTTAGTGCATTTTCAAAATCAAGACAGTGTTTTTCAAATACTAGTTTTGTATGGCTATATCTGCCAAGGAATGAATTTAAAGAAGAACACAAAATAATATATAGGGCCCCTCAAAGTTGGTTACTTTGTGTCTGGTTTTGAAAGAACTTTGCAATGAAATCTGAATCTATAATAAAGTGATACATGTTTAGCATGTAACAAGATCTTCAAAAATAAACAAATTTTGTAAACACTTAGAGGAAATTCTGTAATTCTGTAATTAAATTACTTGAACTCAGCATGAGTAAATTATTGATTGGCAAATTGAAACTCAGATGAAATATATATAGACAATTTATTTTCACCTCCTCCCCTTTATTGGATCTAATAATTGAGAATTGGCAAAATGTTGAATTATTGTCCTTTGAGAAAAATGTGTAGCTGAAGTAGCTAAAACTGTTAAAAATTTTATGGGAGAACATATTACTGTGAAAAGTCAAAAGCATGGAAAATGAGACATATTTTAATTCAACTCTTTAAAGAACCTCAATTTATACATTTTAATATTCTGGATTTCTTTCATGTTACTTTATGCCTAGTGTCTGTGATTGCTTTTTAATCCATTTTAGGGGATGAAATAGCTTGATAGTCCCCTTTAAATTTTTCTCTTTAGCAGTGAGCTCAATATCTGTTGTGTTGCTCTTTTCATTTTGTCTCTGTATACTGCAGAACGGTAAGGTTAATTCTGATTTTTCCTTACCCCAAGCCCTTGTGTAACTCAGTGAAGATATCATATTTGATGTCTGACACTCTTTCTCATAATTAGTGTGCCTGAGAGGACATATGAGGAAAAATCCCCTTTGGATTAAAGATGTGTCATGTCACTGTTTGTACTTCTTTGGAAAAGGATGCATATAGCAAAGAGAACCCAGTGTACCAATCCCATGCTGTCTTCCAGGGCTTTCAGAATCTTCAATACTTATATAAAATCTTTACTATTATCTTCAGTCTCATAAGTATACTTAAAATTGTTTTATGCAACATTGCATGAGATTTTTCTAGGTTTTCCTGCATAGGACAAGCCAAAATAGCTTTAGTTGTTTCTTTTTTTTAAAATAGGACTATAGATAACCTTCCAGAACAAGAGTGGAACTTTTGAAGTATTTTTTCTTTACCCAAATATATATCCTTCTATATTTACTCTGTTCTTACTTGTTAATGTGGCATGGAGAATAAACAAGACAAGTCTATTTTATTAAAAAAACACCTAGACTGTAGATAGTTTTAATTGTAAAAATAAAGAAACTCAATTGTCCCTGTCTTAATCTTACCAAAAATGAATTTCCTAGTTAATCTTTTCATTACAGTTCTGCACAGTACTGTCTTCCAGGCTGAAAGCAGTATCAGCTTCTTATTTACAGTGACTTTTCTTTAACACAGATGCAATTACGTGGGTTCTGGTTTCATAATGTACATTTTAAAATTTTTTACTATATTTGGTCTTTTTCCTCTTAAAATAAATGCTTCATTCATAATTGTAAATATAAATAATTTTCATATGATTTTTAAATTTCAATTTTCTAAGCCTTGCTTCTCTTCCCAAATACCTTTAGGGTACTGTGTTTTCTTGGTTTGCTGTTTACTCTTTGTCACTGTCCCTTACTATTTATCTACTTATACTGGCTTTCTTCATGTTGGAGTGCCCCAAGTTCAGTTCTTGATCCTTATCTTATCATCATAGTGATCCAACAGCTCTGTTTCATGACTGGAGACTTACCAATTTTACTGGACTTTATTTAATTTTATTTTTATTAGTACATGTTTGCAACACAGAGTGATTTCATCATCGTGGAGAGATGGTATGTGTACATAACACATCTTAGTTCTTTATATGTCCCTTGCTCCTCCCTTCCTTGTCCCTCCCTCCCTCATCTCTTGGTCTCTAGACATAGGGACTTTAGAACCCTAGACATCCATAGCCTTTTAAGCACTCACCATCTTCAGCTGGATGTGTGATGAACATCTCTATGCTGCACTTCTGACAATCTTCCCAGATCTTCTCTGATGTTCTGCAGTTTTATTGGCAGTAATTTCATTCTTCACGTTGCTCAGGCTAAAAACAAACAAAGACTTTCTTTTTCAAAGCTTATATTTAATCCTTGGGGAAATGATACTATCTTTGCATTCAGATATAACCAGAATTTGACTACTTTCCATTGGTGTATTAACACTGCCCTGATGTCAATTACCATCATTGCTTGCCTATAGTATTTCACTGGCCTTCTTATTGGTTACCTGTTTCAATACTTGCTTCTTTTGCTGCTTTCCCTCAGCCCAGCCACACTTGTCATACTTGAAAGAGTCTGTCATTTTCCTACTTTAGGGTTTTAAACTATCTCTTCCTTCTGCCTGGATTATTGTTCTCATATGTATACAACCACTTGATTTACCTCCTTCACTTTCTTTAAATCTTTGTTTAAATTTTACTTTCTTCATTAGTTTTCCAGTACTGGTGTAACAAGTAACCACAAATTGAGTGGCTTCAAAGAAGAGAAATGTGTTTTCTCACAGTTCTGGTGCCAAAAGTCAGAAATCAAAGAGTTAGTAGATTTGTTTATGAAAATTATGAATAAAAATCTATTTAATGTCCTCTCTCCTAGATTTTGTGGCTGCTGTCAATCTTTGGTGTTTCTCGGTTTTACTATCTGACTACAGTAATGGCCAGAGTCTTCCCATCACCTTTGTCTCTACTTGTGTCTCCATCTCCCGCTGACTTTCTCTTTTAAGTGAACCTGTTATTGGTGTAAAGACCTAACCTAAATATGGGATGATTTCATCTCAATATCTTCTGAAAAGGGCCCTATCTCCAAATACGATTAAAAAAATATTAAGTCCCAGACCATTCAGCTCACATCATTAGCCTTAGCCTGATTATTCATTTATTATAACAGTCTCCATTCCTCATGCTTTATGTTATATTTACAATCCTTTATTGAAAATCTTCTGGATTTTGAAAATTTTGATTTTTGAAATTTAGACATTTTTGGATTTTAGGAACAATATATGTACATATCACAGTTTGTGCTCTTGCCTGATGAAGTTTGGGCTTTACAGCATTATTGAATACAGCAGTGTTTCTGTACTGAAATATGGGGATATACACATTATGAGATAAGTGATGTTAGCAGCTTTACTTCATATAAGATCAAGTTTGTTTTTTGAATTAGTTTGTGTCAAACTTACGGGAAAGCTTCCAAGAGCTATTTTTGTTAGTTTATTACTTACATCTTGGTTATATCTATTTGTTTATTGTTTTTCTTCCTCTATTCAACTTTCACTCCATAAACTCTTTGTTTTACTGTCTGATGTATTCTAAGCTCCCAAAATAGTCTTTGGTATTTTGCAGGTGTTTGGTTAATATTTAAACATTTGGTGATGTTCTTCACCTCAGAAGTATTTTCTAGAAATTGAGGTCAGAGAACAATGCATAGTGAACAAAAGGTTGAAAAAAAGATTTCAAAAAGAGATAAATGATTAAGCTTAATATTACCCATATTTTTTGCCATATATAATGTAATCTTATATCTCATTTCAGATGTTTCAGATTTGAGAGAAGACTTTTGGTGAATGACTTTTTATGAATTGAATAATCGAATTATTTGATCATTTGGTTTATCTAGAATGTTTTTACAGTGATAGTCTTTAGACATGAAAGTCAGATTTTGTCTGTTCTTTTTGCAGAGCTTTACTATCTTTTGAGAATAATTCAGAAAAGGAACTGTTTTTGTCCTGTATTTAGATGATACTGAACACATGATATTGACAATTAAAGGCGGTATTTGAATTTTCAAATCTTATAACTTACTACTAAGTTTCATAATCAGTGAAATTTGTTTCTTATCTCTATGTGGATTCCTTAACAAAAATTTGGACCAGAAACACTGTGGAGAACTTACAAAATAGATTTCCATTTAGATTGTCTCTCTCACTTTCCCTGTTCCTGTTCCTGTTCCTCTTCCTCTCCCTCCCTCTTTTTCTTTCTCTCTTTTCCTCTCCCCCTACCTCTCCATCTGTCTTTTTGCTAGCATACCAATAAGACAATTACAAAAAAGCACTGAATAGTGAACTTTCTATGAAGTATTTGATATATCAAAAATATATCATAATGACCAAGACAAGTACAATTGAGGCTGACTCCTTCTGTGATTTTTTAAAATAAAATAGCCATATTTTTCTAGAGTTGGGCACAGTGATTTAAAATACAAATATACGTTTAAAAACTGAATTTGTTTATTCCTTACGTATGTTTAGAAGTGTTGAATGTTCATGAGTGGTTTTTATAATAATCAAAATGAGTGAAAGAACTTTAACTCTTTGATTCAAATGTCTCAGTTGAGCTTCATTTGGCACCGAGCAATGTCCATTTGTTTCCCTTTCATATTATCATTGCATTTCTGTTGGATCCTTTGACCATGTCATTATTTTATTTTATCGTATTTTAGTTTTAATTTTTGTTTGTATGGGTTTAGTACATAATGCTACGTTCACTGTAGCAAATTGGTATATGTACGTAACACATCCTAATTCTTTTTACACAGCCACCCATCTCTTGGTCCCTTTCTCATTTGTGAAAAAGCCATGTCTTTAAAAAACAGTCTACTTCTCCTTTCTTCTTTTCACATGTGAGCAAGAATATAGGACACCAAGAAAATAAACAACACACCAATACACATACACTTTTGAGTTGTGCCTCTATATTAAGTATTAACTTATACCTCTGTCTTCAATTAGCACTGATCCTGTAGCCTATATTAAAGGCTTCCATTTGTTTCCTGCTCTGCCTGAGCTCTCAGTAGCCTGATTTCCAATGCTGCAGATATTTTGGTATTCCCCTTGAAAATAACACTATTTGTAAATATAGAGATTTGTTTTAGACATCTTTCTTTTGACTGCCCTATACCACTGAGTACTATAAATATCTAATTAACTAAATTATGATTTGGAAGGTATCTGTTAATCTTGTTATCAGGTACGAACTTTTCCTCGTAGGAACTTTTACTAAACCACAAAGACTCCATTTGTCTTTGTCATTTGGATCAATTCACTTATTTATTTCATCAATATAAACAAGATAATTAGATGCAAACATTTGTTTTGTATTATGTTTTAAGATATGAAATACTTTATGTACAATTTGGTTGTGTTAGTATTTCCTTAACATATTCAGTTGTAAGTGAGAACCCAGTCCTATTTTTGCTATCTCCCTCAATTCATTTAACCTCATTTTTTTGGTAACAAAATGTGGTAATCAATTCTTTCATTTTTGCCATAATCTTCTAATTAAATTTTATTTTTAGAAATATAAAAAAATTTTAAAGGATAATTTTGTTTACAATTTTGATATATGCTAGCCTCATTGTTATTTTCTCTAAGAATTATGTTGACTATTTCCTATGTAAAAAAAAAAGTTTTTGGGGTACTCTCTCTTCACTTGTCATAGTACTTTTTGTTTTATTCATATTGCCTTATTTGGTAAGTACAGTTATCATATTTACATCTATTCTTTCAAGAATCATTTTTATTTGCTTCGTGTTCTTCTGCATATTCTCACAAGCCAGAAGTGCCAGGATCCTTCAAGCTTTTGTTAACAGGCATGAATCTCAAAGTCCTTCACCTCTTAATACCATCACTATGAGAGTTATATTTAACATATGAATATTGAGGGACATAAACAGTGAGACTATAGCAAAGCTCTAATCCTGAAGAAGATCCTCACCAAAACCCAGTAATTCTGGCTCCCTGACCTCAAAATGCTAGAACTCTGAACTGGGAGAAATCAATTTCTGTTAATAAGATACCCAAACAGTGCTACTCTGCTATAGCAACTCAAACTGTTTATGACATTGAATGATTTCTTTCTGTCCACCAGCAATTTGGATTATTAAATTATGGTGATATTTTCTTCCTTTTACAGACTGATGATTGTAAAATATATTTTAGCTCACTTTTCATATAACTAAATTTATATTGACTGATATTTTATCACTAAATTATCTCATTGGAATTAAATTATCACATTAAAAATAATCAAACTGGTAGTTGAAGTTCTAGTTATAGGGTAGACTGAGAAAATTAGAGAATCAAAAGAAGTATAAAGATAAACTGGAACTTGCTTACTTAATATCATACTAGAGATATGGGTTCAGTACAAATAGCTGACTTTCTCTTTAAAGGTGATCATACACTTTACATCATTTTCCAAAGTTACTCTTCTACAGTTTTAATGGTAGCCAATATTGCTAATTTACTTTGGAAAACATTAGGGATTAGCTTTTCTCAGAATGTGATCTTAAGAGTGAGTGTAGCATCTGAGACATGTGAAACAGTGACCCCTGTAATTTAGGGCATTTATTTTACTGAGCTTTCCAACCTTGCTCCCTGAGCATTTATATTCTATGCTGATGTTCTGTTGTCTAGCAATTACAAGCATAAATATGTAATTTATGGTTTATTTGTTGATAATAGATTTCAGAATACTCTGTTATTATGGTACTGTTGGGATTGTGTTTACTAAATGTACATAAACATATAAATTGAGTCATATTATTTGCTTGATTAACTACAAACCACAAGTTATTTGGCGTTGTCCATTTCAAAATGTTGCATGGCAGTAAAACCATTAGATTCCCTTTTTTTCAGCCTTGAACCTCAAAACTTTGTAATTGTTTCCTCTACTGGGGTAGTACATTAGGCACAATTTACATTTCCATGAAAGAAAAAAAGGAATTTATTAGAAATTCAAATGATTTTTCTTAATTGTTTTCTCATCCCTTCTTATTATCTGTATTCATTGATATCTATGTGTCATATGAAAACTCTGAGATGAGAATGTTTGGTAAAATGATATTCTTAATGCTGAAGCAACTGTGAAATAAGTTTATTTGAATTTATCGCAAATGGGAAGGCAAGTTTCTATGGGGACTGGCTGTTTAATGGTAGTTTAATGTCTTGAAAAGAGATAAATATATACAGAGTTTACTGAAACATTCTCTAAGTGAGTCCAAAACGTGGCACCTATTGCATGTGAGCTAGAGATCATGAATGTCCTTGAGATATTTTCAGCATCCTCACTCTCTGGAGCACTATCCATTTACCACTATAACCATGACTGTAACATTCTATTGTAATATATGTCCCAATGAAACTAAGTATAAACAACGAATAATTTTTCTTCTGTATATTTGAAATTACACTACATTTTGAATTATGATCATGTTAAATTTGAAATGGAAAATTTCAGACCACCCGATTATTGAGTAGTAAGGAGATAGTGAGCACCTATTACATATACAGAATTGCATTCCAGGGTAAACAAAAATAAATATAGCACTTGTCCTGGATTCATTCAAAACTAGTCTCAGAAATATGTAAATGATATTAGCATAAAAGAGGCTGTAAGAAAGAAATATTTTGGCTGGGGAAAATGAAAGTGTAACCACTACAGTAGATACTTAAAAACAGAAAGAAGTGGCACTCTATATAAAAAATGAAGAAAGAACACTTAAGAATGAATATGTGGTGTGAATGAAGCCAGACAAATATGAAAGGTAGGGTGGTTAAACAGATGGATGATAGATAACCCTGTAGAGATGAACTTAATTGCCTGGAGAGAAATTGGCTAAGAAAAAAGCCAAAGTAAAGTTGTAAAAATTTTTATATGCCACCGAATCAATGAGAATATAAATAATCTCAGAAAGTGTTTGTTTATATACCATTGGTCAGGTTATGCTTACTTACATGTTAACTAATTCCTTATTCATTTTGGTCCTGTGAATTACTTTGTAAATATAAGATAGGAGAATCACATAAAGATTAATATATTTATATAAAGAAGCAATCACTTGTGCAATTTAGACATTCAAAAGTACTTTACAGTCATTACTCTATTAATACTTTCTCTTGGAAACAATAAGTATAAATAAAATATTTTTTTTTACCATTAGAAGATGTCATTTTTTTAACTGCTAGAGAAACACTAGTAAGAAGAAACTAAAAATATTATAAATCAATCCTCTGATACCATCAAATAGAGCTTATCCAGTAATGGAAATAATGAGAATAATTAAATATAAATAAATATTATTAAATAATGGATTAATAATATAGTATTTTTCAAGATGGGACAATTTACTAATATTTAATAGCATTCGTAATATTCCTACCTCTGCAGTGTAGCCTTAAAATAAAAATTAAAAAAGGACAAGGGATGTAGCTCAGTGAAAAGGTCCATAGTTTAATACCCAGTACTGCACATAAACAGACAGTAAATAAATAATAAAACATTTTAAAAGAGAACTCGTGAGGAAGAATATACATGAGGATAAAGGAATGAAAAGGTGAATATAACCGTACTTTATTAATAGATGTTAAATATAATAAGAGAGATACTAGAGAAATATTTCTGAAATTTTCAAGGAGGTACTGTGAACTCAAAGGCTGTTGACATATTCATTTCTAATTAGTTGGGCTTGTAAGTACTGTGGTCAGCACTAAGTTTGTTATTCTTATTGTAGGGTGCTGACAGATTAAGTGTGCCCAGAAGAGGGCAGGAGGCATCCGGTTGATCCAAGTGGGTCAGTTTATCTAATTTAAAGTAGGAAATATTTGGAAAAATTAGCAAATATTATCGCTAAAACAAGGAGCTTGGAGAGCAGTGGGATAGGATAGGACATCCTGTCTAACAAAGAAAAGAATGTTCTCATTACTCTGGTTGGCAAAACTGAGATGGACAGAAATTAGAGGCTGACAGATTTATGCTTAACATGAAGAATGTATTTCTCCATGAAATTGTTCAATTTTCACAAAAAGCAGTCATTATACTCATAAAGTCAGTGTTGTAAGATGTGTAAGCTGTCTGTAAAGGAATATTTTAAATGAATCTACTGTTACATCTGAGAACTTGGTGTGGGTACTTCTCTCTAAGTTTCTGTAGTTCTGTATGGTAGATATTTGTAGTATTTTATTTCACATACATCAACATAAATGACTGTTTTCTTAAATGTCCTTAAAAATCCTAAAGTAATAAGAAGACCCAATAATCTGCATCATTTTAAAATTTACAAAATATGCACATCATCTCCCTTAATATATCTTTTGAAGTTGATTTTAATTTTTACCTTTAACTTTCACTTGTATCTTCCAATTTATTTATTTGCAACTTTGTTAAGGTTTGAGATAAAAATATGCAATGTTTACATTAGCTTTGATTCTGCATCCTGCTTACTTTTGACTGATATTTTTGTCCTAGAATGTAGTCAAAATCATTCTAAAGTTTTTTCTTTATTGATTTATACAATCATTTTGCATAAGAACTCCTGAAAATGATCCACATACTTCTGAATTTTATATGTTTATCAGTCTATCTAAATGAAACAATATACATCTATTTACTAATATTTTGTGTCCATTAATTAAGTCCCCACATATCCTGTCTTCTTTGCATGAATCAAATTCATGTAATTTGAAGTTTTTGTTAATTTCATAGCAACAGTCAAGAAAAGTATAAAACAATGTAAGTGAAACTGCTTCTGAATTCATCCTCCTAACAGCACTATTTGGTATCAAGTACTATAGAAATATTTCCAACTGCTAATAACCAAAAAAAAATTCTTGTGACTTACATAAATTCACTCTTTATCTTCCACCCCGCTTCTTGTGTTCCTTTGCTTTCTTTCCTTTGCCTTATAAAACAAGGTATCTGGAGGTAAGTGGTAGATGATTTTAGGATAAGTGTTATTTTTTTTTTACTGTAATTCTCTTGGCCTTTCCCTTCTGAAAACAAATGCCTGCTATGGTTCAAAAATCAAGATCACATTATAGGAATATCTTCCTTCTTCATTAGAAATATACCTGCTATAGGTAGAATGTTTGCCTCCCCTTCCCCAGCAATTTATTTGTTGACACCACATCTCTAATCCATTAGTATTTGGAAATGAAGCCTTTGCAAATTAAGTCATAAAGAATTAGTGCTCCTATGAAAGAGGCCCTAGAGATCTTGCTCATGTTTTTTTCCATATGAGAATATGTTGAGATGGTCATCTGTCTTTCTGAAACTGTACCCTCACAATATCACAGACTTTCCGACGTTTGCTATTTTACTCCCCAGTTTCTGGAATTGTGACAAATAAATTTCTGTTATTTATAAGATATTCAGTCATGGCATTTTGCTATAGGAACCTGAAAAAATTTAAAAAGTGCTAATCAATGAATGTTTATGTCTCATTGGCCAGAGCTATGTCAGATAACCAAATCAATTTGCTGATAATTTAGCTGCCTTCACCACTACAGTGAAGACTCCAAAAGGAAAATGGTTTACAACTGGGTGTTATATTAGTGAACAACAATATCAGTCAGTCCTACCTTTTGCTCAATAATATTTACTGAATTATTGCAAATTTTCTACCTAATGTGTTTTAGCTCCAAATGCTACTTTTTATACTACTTTTTATTATTTTTTAAAAACTAAGCTATATAGTTATAATAGTAAATGTAAACAAGCATATGAATATTTTCAGAATAAGCTCAATTGATTTTGACAAGTGTGCAATTCATTCATGAGATCCGAAGTTACAGGGACATTCCAAATTACTACTGTTTGGAAGGGTGCAGTGTTCTCTGAACATTAGGAAAATAAATTTGAGAGAAAATTTAGGTAACCCATGAATAGGAATATAAATATGCCATTAAAACAGTTATCATCTTTCTTTTAAGGTGGAAAGACTGTCTAATTTGGTAGTTGGACATTCTAGGCTTTGGCATTATCTCCTATGTAAGTAAATTCCATGTAAAATCAAATACTTTTTATGCATTAGTAAAAATTGTAGATGTTTTGGTTAGTTGTAGAGAATCCCTGCTAATATCAAAGCATTCAGACCATAGCAATAATCTACTTTGTAATTGTAAAAGTAATAGATTTTAATACTTGAGTGGGAGAAAAGTTGCATGCTTTCTCTTTGAGAGACCAGAAAACATAAGTGTCATTTCCTTTTGCAAGAGAAAGAGCTTCGTATTTCTGTTATGATAACAGGTGAAGCTGCCATTGCTTTTATTTTGTTATTCCATACTCTTTATAGAGTAAGGCAATTCACTTAATTTATGTGAGAGAGTTGCATACTAGTTTTGCTGCTCTTTATATTTTCAGGAGATTTAGCAAAGTTGTTTTAATTGTTAAACATCTTCCCTGCATTATGTAATATAAAAGTAGTTTCAGTTTTAAGTCTTTTAATACTGGGTTAGTCATAAATACATTAAAACCTTTGTCTATTATGTTATGGGACTGCTGTATGAACATTTCCAAAGATTTCATTAAAATCATTCTGCTGCAGTTTTCTTATTTTATAATGACAAATTTTGAAAGTGTTCCATCAATAATATTTTATATATCTAATAACTATAAATCATAATTATGGGTATTCCAAATTTATTATATTTTTAGTTCTGGTTCTTCCACAAAGTCATGTTATGTTATTTAAATCATAAAGATTTATATATAACTGACAGCACCAATATTCAGTGGTTATTCATATACTATATCATTTAATTTAATATTTGAATACTGGTTGATATGGTCTACAGAACAACCAATCAATCACACATTACTTACGTGGAATAGAATTTGTTTAAGTGTATCATTTTTCTGGATATCCCTACCCCTGAAAAAGTTATAGTTAAATAAAACCTTGATAAATTTGAGAATAAATTTTATAATTTATGCTTTATCCATGGCATACACATGAAGTTAGTTTGCATTCATACAGTGGAATGATAACTGGTAATAAAGACTGTAGTTGTGGGTAAATCTCAGAGGATACAAAACACTGTCAGCACTATGACAAGTAAAACTTTAAAAATATAAACAGGAGACACCTGGATGTGCTATTCTGTTATTTCTGCTTAGTTTTTTTGTCATTTAAAAATCAGGGCTGTGGATTTAGCTCAGCAGCATAAGCGCCTGCCTGGCAAGCGTGAGGTCGAGAGTTTGATTCCCAGTACCAAAAACAAACAAACAAACAAACAAAAATAAACAATCAAAGCATTGTTGTCTTAGTCTTCTACATTCCGATCCTTTGTTTT
>RJWM01003317.1:0-67500 GCA_004363535.1 Dasyprocta punctata | reverse complement strand
TCAGGAAATTATTAAAACAATCTATATAAATAAATCATTTCTTTAACACTTCACCTCTCACTACAGAAATTTTTAATATTGCTGAAGCATGTAAACTATTGGTTATGCTGTCATTTAGAGTCCAGACTATGGATCATCTACTGGGTTTCAAATACTGACTCTGTCACTTTTACTTTGTAAAATTTAGATAAATTTATGTATTTCTACTTCTGAGCTTCTTCCTGGAGAACATTAAAATTTTTAAAGTGTCCTTTTGAGGGTTAAATATCACATATAAAACAGACTAGATGAGAATCTAGCATGTAGTATGGACACAATAAATATCATCAGTGTCTATTATGTTGATCTGCCCAATTCATCGGGAGGAAATGCACATTTAATGTCCTAAACTGATCAAGGTATTAGAAGATTTTTAAAAGTACATTGTCTGCTTTTAAGTATCATAAAATTGAGAAATACATGTGTACTATATCATGTTTATTAACTGTATGCCATTTAATAATTCAAATAAAGTTATGTATTTTAATAAACTTGGCTAATGAAGGAAGATTTTGATCAGGAAATAGATACTTTTAGAGGTTGGTTTTAAGAATAGCTTAAATTTTTTTACCTTATATGAGAATATTTACTAAAATGATTTTAAAACAAAAAGTGTTGAGATTAAATTAAAAATTGCTCATAAATTACCCAGATTTTTAAAAAATCTGTTACCATTTTGGCATATTATCTTATGGTCTCTGTATGTGTGCATAACTCTATATCTTTTCAAATAGTATTATATCACTCTATACAAAATGTACTGTAATTTTTTTCACTCCCTATTACTGTATACTATTTTTCTAGTTTGTTAAATGAGTCTTAAAAGCAAGTTAAAGGGAAAGTATTCCTTGGATTTGGGGTGAGGACTCAGGGATAAGCAGCAAAGATAAGAAAATAGTGAGTTTTATTCAGTGAAGAATGAAGTAATTTTTAATTTGAAAACAGCAGGGAATAAAACTTCATATACGAAGGTAGGAGTGAATATACAACCCTGTGGTCCATGCTAGATGAAGCTATGTATTGGAAAGGGCAATAAAGAGTGAGTAGATTCAGTTCAGAACATATTAACAATATTCTTCACTTCAAAATTATTTAGCAGTTCAGCAATATCAAATTTGCTATTTAACAACTACTTCTCTTTTGAATTGTAACTTTTCCTGTCCTTTGGCATTATTTTTGTTCATCTTTAAAATGAGACATTTGAATGATGGGTCCAAAGCCAATAATGTACCAATATGAGGAAGATCTTCCCCTAGGCTACTTCGTAGGACAAAGGAGGTAGTTACTTCTCAGAAGAAGAAGTACAAATGACCAATAAATGCATGAAACAATGTTCAAATAATGTTCATTGTTGGCTTTTAGAGAAATGCAAATTAAGATGACCCTGAGATCCCATCTTACTCTTGAAAGAATGATGCTCTAATAAAAAAATCAAATAATAACAAACGCTGCCAAAGCTGTAGGAAAAAAGACACCTTACACATTGTTAGTGGGAATGTAAACTAACACAAGCACCATGGAAATCAGTATGGTGATTCCTCAAAAGCTAAAACTAGAAATTCCATTTGATTCACTATTTGCCTTCTAGGTATCTTCCCGATAGAGTTAAAGACATCGTATTACAGTGATACATGCATACCCGTCATTATAGCAGCAGAAATGATGATAGCTAAATCCTAGGAGTGATGAATTTGTGCATCAATAGATGGGTAGACAAAGAAACTATTTTTATACACTGGCATACTACTCTTCCATAAAGAAAGATAAACTTGAATTATTTTTTAGGAAAATGAATGCACGTGGAGAGCATACTGTCAAGTGAAATAAATCAGACACATAAATTTAAGTATCATATTGTTTCTTTTATATGAGAAACCCAAAAAATAAATAAAGAGCAGAATAAAAGATAGATAATTGGAAATTGCTAGATAGTTGTTTTGCATATGAGGAAGCACCCAAGAGATAGAAGAAAGGTGGAGAGAGGGGAGGGGAAGGATATGGAAAAAGAATTGAAAAGTGTTAAGTACAGGTAGCAAGTGCTCACAAAGAATGTACTCATTATGTACTGCAAGCATGTACTAATAGCAAAATGAAAATTGAAAAATTAGGTAGAGTACATGAAAACTTGCTCAAAACGGGAGCTGTCCAGGCTATACAGTACTTGCATCTTGTTCATCTGAGTGTTCTCAGCGACAGTATCACTAGGCCCACAGCATGTGCTCAGGGAATGCTTCAGAGAGTGAATCATAAATATGTGAAGTGCAAGTAACATTGCCCTAAAAGTCATTTTTAAAGACATGCACATGTTTTCTGAAGTAAATCTTACAGTTGTTAGTTTGTATGGCCTGCCATGTATCTTCACCTTTTCCTTCAAACTGGCGATAGAACACATGGATCCACATGCTTAGATCTTGCTAAGCATGTTATCCTATATTTTGGACATAATGACCGTCCTTCAGTGAAAACAGAGCACAAGCAAGGGCAGTCAGAGACCTCTGTGCAATTAAATTTGAGAGAAGAGAAAAGATTTGAGTGTCTGGGTGATGTAAAATAGCAGGAACTGAAACAAAAACTGTATATAGTATATGAAGCAGTGGCACTAAGAAGTGGCATTAAGAAGTGAATAGCGATATCTGAGCAACAAGAAATAAAAGAGGTGACTAGTAGGACTGCCCCAGATCACTCCCTAGAAAAAGATTCCAGGCTGTGATAGTGTAGAGAGACCAAAGCAGACCAAGGCTGTCTCCCAGCATCCAGAAGAGTGCTGGGAGTTAGGAGAAGCCAAGGTCACTAGATTTTATGTTCCTTTTTATTGTTAAACTACTTCCATTTTTAGTTTTACTGATATTTAAGGAAAATAAATCTTATATTTCTCTTCCTGCTCATTTCACTTATTCCTGAGTTTCTTTTTTAGTCAGCCATACCTTAGGCATTGCTGAAGTCACATGCTAACATCTTACAAGTGCCCTTTACTACGTAGCCTCAAGTATGTAAGCTGCAAGAACCACAGCCGTGAGAGTGATTTTCGAATTAAATTGTTAAAATGTGTTTTTAACTTAGTACTTTCTGAAAAATCTATTCTCTTGCAGACAGTTTTACAGCTATCTTCCATTAGGCTGGAAATTGACTTTTTAGCCACTGACACTTGACAGGATGTTTATTTTCCCGTTATAACAATTGCCAATTGTCCACCAATTTCTCTTCTAGCAGAAATAATGAAGGTCAGCTGTGATGAACTACACTCTGTGTAGCCCCTCTCTAACAATTTCTTTCTACTCATATTTGAAATTGAAAATTGTCTTTTTTCCCATAAAAGAAAAAAAATGCAAACACTCAATATAAAAGCTATTGAGGTGGGGCAACAAGAAGATATGGGTGTTTGCATGTTATTCTCAGCCTGACTACTAAAGCCATCACCTAATGAGGATGGAATGTCAACTCGAATACACTGCTTTATTATTATATGCTCTGCAGCTTCAAGATAAAATGTAGCATTGCAGTTGCTAAGGTAACTGTTTTCTTTCTCTTCCTTCGGAATAGGAGAACAAATTAGGTGAAGGAAAACTTCTGTAAATTGTCGATATATGGATGCCCTAAGGCTGCAATAGCTAAATGTTTTATTGGAATTCTCAGTAACCAATACAACATGTGGGACACCTCACCTAAAAGATGTTTTTGCTGTCACTCTGATTTGTTTCTTGAGCAGCTTAATGCAAATGGTATACTATATTCACTTTTTTTAAACTGTGGTAGCCTTTCTTACTCTTATTAATTTTATACAATTTAACCACCATCAGTATTTCTAAGAATGAATCCCAGGATAGAAAAATTTTAGATATTATAAAATAAGACAAGGTTAATTGTTGGCAATAGTCTGCTTTATGATCAGCACAAATTTAGAATTTAATACTGGTATTTTTCTGCTGTTGTTATTCCCTGGGGCTTCCTTGCTGGCAGAATTATTTATGAAAATATCTGAAGTTAGAAATTAATGGTTTGGATATGATAAACCAGTCTTTGTATTTGCTTTCAATATCCCAATTTATTTTGAAATTGAAAGACATTATTATCTATGCCATATCATTCTTACAAAGTGCACATTTTCCACAGTTTCAAATTCCTATAATGCTCCTTCCAAATGTTAGCATGTTACAATTACCATTGGTCTCTTTGCATTTTAAAATATAGTGTTGTTGTAAATAATGGCATCATAGATAGAGCATTGTGACTGTTTGGTATAGAAACAGTTTTGGTAGAATTTTCCTCATAAAGCTTTGCCATATTGTCAACCAGTACAACACCAAATTTCTAGACACTTCTTTAGTGAAATCATATCCATAGTTTTGTAGAAGTATTGTCAGCTTCAAGGGTTCTTGTGTCTTATTCAAGTGTCACAGGGTCATCTCTCACAATCTTCCAGTGAAAGCAATGTTTCCAGTTAGCAAAACAGTTCATTCTGAATACACTGTGGAGGAAAAAAACATGTTTACACGTATCTTGTCATTGCTACTGGCTTTAGATTAGACTAGCACACACTCATAAAATAGCTTGCCTAGTGTAGAAGTTCTGAGCTGTGATGGGCTTTCAGGGCAACTGTGTCTCAATCGAGCCACTAGCTAGCCACTTACTGTGTTTACCTGGTAATTCAGTTCACTTCTCTCAAACTTAGTTTCTCTTCTGATAAGAGAAACAAATAATTATTGTATTATTTGGTTATTGTTTGATGACTGGTATGCTGTGTATTTTTTACCCTTCTTTACTTTCTCTACATCTGCCAATCAAGTAAATTTTTCTTAAGTACCAAATTAATAAAAACAGTTTTATGCTTCTCAGTTTTAAAAGACCATTTCTATTCATTAGGTTTTCCAATATCCCATAAAAAAATAGGAAATATTTCAGTTGTTCAGGTGGAATGTTTGACAAATTAAAACAGCTGAGTGATGAAATCTAGACTGAAGAAAGCCCATTCTAGAATGATTTTCAATATATTTCATATGTATAGCTCTTTTGCTGATACAATTTTATTACCTTACAAATCACATTAGATAATATTGGTATCGTATGAATATTTGGTATCCTGTTGAACTATAAAGGTAATGTACCCAAGAAATTGATGCACCTGAATATGATACAAATTTGTTTCTCTCTAGTCCTGAGACTTTGAGTAAGTTACTACTGGACCCCCAGTTTCCTGTAGATAAAATTTGACTAACAGCTCTTTCCTGGATAGAACAAGAGGCAGTAATGTGCTTCAAGTGTCAGACATACCTGATGAGTGAGACCTGGTACTAAATAAATATAAGTTCCTCCAATGTCACAGATATTTAACATAGAAATTTCTCCTAAGTACAATTCAATTACAATGTATGGCAAAGTGCATTTTATTGTAATATGATTAAAGATGAATTCATTAGTTGATCAATATCCCCAGTCTGATGCATAGTTTGGGAACAGAAGCAAATTTTTTTGCCTAATGCTTCTGTTTGTGAACCAAATTGTTTGCAAACAGAAAAGTTCATGAACTGAGGTATAGATAATACTGTTATGGTACAAAGATAAGTAGGTACTGAGGTTGCTATCTCACCTCTATCAATGAACAGTTTAACATTACAATGTTAGATAACTTTCTAAAGTTAGTTTTAAACCTCATTTGTTACATGCTGGGAGCTCTTTTAAAATTAAGAAATTGTTTTGATTTTGTTTCAGCAATTACCTCCAATTTCCAAAATGTAAATTAGTATCAATCCATACGAGGAGCAAAGAATATTGAATTTTAACTTGGTTTGTTAAAAATTTATTTCTTTTGTATTCAAAACTTTCTGCATTCCAAATTCTAAACTGGTCATGAATCCAATAAAAAAATTTGTTAATGAAAAGAAACAATATCAAAGACAGTACATTGGTATATGCTTACTAGGATTAAGGTACATTATACATTTCAAGGCAGAAGTGTATGTTTAAAATCTTCGTCACAGTTTAATTTCAATAACATTGAGGAAAAACCTGAAACTGAATATAAATGTAGTATAATGATGGCTTTGCTATTGTTTAAGATGCCCTTTAAGTGTAATATCACAAGGCCCAAAAAATATCCTCTGCATTTAATTTCAAGTACTGTTTAATAGTTTTATTGTATTTTGTAAACCTATAACACAAAAGAAACTTGGTTACAAACAGGCTGTGTAATTGTCTTACCCATTTCAAGTCACAGTGGTATCTCAGTTCACAAACTTAATTCATTCCATGATTCTGGGGTAGGTGGCTTCAGTTGTGTTCATTACCTGGTGTGGAGTTAGTGAAAAGAAGCAAAATTTTGCCTAATGCTTTTGTTTTGTGAATCAATGCATTACTCTATTAATTATATGGAAAGTGTTTTCTAGAGGAAATAAAATTGATTATTTGGCACCTGTACATTATTGTCTAATTGAAAGAAAGTTATATTTCTGTCACACTTTCCTTTGTTTTAGGTCTATTTATTATTATTTATAATCCTGAACCATCAATTTTTGCTATTATATCTTTCCAAATGTATTGGTGCATAACAGACTCTTGAAATAAAGATCTTCCACAACTTTCATCGGCTTTTCTAACATTAACTAATAATTTACATGGTGTATTTTAAGTTAAAAATGAAATTGATCATTAACTTTGCATCACTAAGATAGAATACTTGGGAAGTACATGGTCATCTAATTCCATTGCTATGGGACTGAGGTGAACTAGAACATCATGCTGGAATCACACAGTGGGACAAATTTGCACACTTTCTGGTAGCAGAAGCAGAGAGCAGAGAAAAAGTCAGAAAGGGAATACACTGTGGACCATGTATAGTGCCTAAGGTCAGATTCCATGATACACCTTTTCAAATAAACTCCACCTTCTAAATTTCCATTATTTTCCAAGAATGGCATCAAACTATGATTTCATTAGATTAATCAAATGATAAAGTTAGTCTTTTCATGATCCAGTCCTCTTTCAAAAGCTCCACCTCTGAACATATGAGATCTTAGAGGAATTTTAGGTCTTAACCATAACAAAAGGTAACTGTGGAGTGTTTTCAAGAATGTTTATTTAATTATATTCATACTTTATATAACAAATACTGTGATTCACATAAAATATACTATTTTAGAAATAAATATGAATGGCAATATTTTGGAAATATCCTTTGAAACTCTTAATAATTTTTATTATGGAGAATATGTAATTACATGTTTTTAAAAATTATCTCATTGTGAGTCTTTTTGGAATAATTATGAAAGTACATAAAGTGTAATAAATATTCCTTTCATGGAAACTATTTCAACATGTGATTATTCAGAATATTATTTGGAGCTAATAATTTTAAAAATGAGTCTCATTTACTTACAGAAACAGATATAAGGACGCACTAGAGTTTGAAGGACAGTAGTATATTAAAAAGGATATGACATTCTACTTTGTGCTTATTCCTGGTGAAATGTTGAGTTTATTTAACTTTTTTGTATCTCAGTTTTCCTTTCTTCTAAGTGGAAAGTAATTCAAATATCAGTTATTGTTGCAAAAGAAATTACTCCAAAATTGAGTGTTTTGAAACAGTTTGGAGTTCTTCTTGCCCAGTGACCTATAGCATAACTGGACTCAGCTGGGCATGAGCAGTCTGCTAAAAGATCAGGTCGATGATTCTGCCAAACAAGGATCTGTTGACTGGTTCAGGTTTAGTCTAAAAAGGCCTGAGTGGATGAATGGACCCTCTCCCATGTAATCTCTCATCCTATGACAGGTTACTACATAGTCATTTACATGGCAGAGTTGTGGTTTCATGAGAGTAAAATGAAACACAAAAGATATCTTGAAACTGGCATACCATTCGTTGTGTTTCTTTTTCTTTTTTTTTTTTTTTTTTCATAAAGCAAGTCACAAAATCAGGACAGATTCAAGGAATGTGGCACGTGCAACCTCTTGTTAGGAGTAGCCATAGATTTGCATTTAATGTATGTGGAAGGATGTAGAAGTAAAGAACTGACAATTTGTACATTATACCATAGTCCTTTATCTACTAATTTATTATTTTATTGAGAAGAATATTTGCAGAAAACACATGCTCAATAAAGATAATTAATTTAATTGAGTTTTTCAAATAAGTCACTTATGTTCTTATAGTTTTTTTCTTTTATTACTGCTTTTTGTTTTATAAGGATTTTACACAGTTAAGCATTTGCAAATTCTTATAAAACTACTCAATATAGCGAAGTAGAACTGTTAAAAACAGAAGAGTTTTATTATCAGAACTCATTTAAAATATTACTTTTAAAATTATCTTTTCAAAATTTGGAAGTTCAAAACATCAGTTTGGCAGGAAAATATTTTCACAAAATATATTTGAGCATGCCCTGAGGCTCTCCACTTTGTCATTCACTTATTAGTATCATTTCTGTTATCCCCTTTGTGGTAGAAGAGGTACATAATAAAATATTAGTAGTTTTATCTTACCAATAAAATAGATTATACTTGACTATTTTGAAAATACTTTATTTTGAACTAATGTTTGACTAATACTACACACCTACCTGCTTCTTATTATATTAAATATGTAGATAGCTACAGTGAAACTTTCAAACTTTGGAAATTAGCATTAATAAAGCACTGTTAACTAAACTACATGTCTGTGAGTATACAGTGATATAGTGATATAAGTAATCAAATAAATATTATTCTAAATAGAAGATGGGTATTCTTTTACAGTGTAATTCTAATTAATAAAATAGAAAGAGGAAATTTTCATTAGGCAAAAAATAGAGTAATATTTGTCTATGATAGAACTTAGAATTGTTGTGAAAATGTTTGAAAAGAAACAGGTTTGTATAGCACTTTTGAATGTTTTTTTTTTTTTTTTTTTTTTTTTTTTTTTGCGGTACTGGGGATTGAACTCACAACCTTGCGCCTGCCAGGGCAGACGCTTAAGCCACTGAGCCAAACTCCCAGTGCTGGTTTTTTGAGGCTGGGTCGCACTGTGTAGCTCAGGCCGGCCTTGCGCTCGCGTTGTAGCCCAGGCCGGCCTCGAACTCACAACGCTCCTCCTACCTCAGCCTCCCGAGTGCTGGGATTAAAGGCGTGCGCCACCACGCCCGGCTAGCACTTTTGATTTTTAAAACAAATATAAGTAGTTCTTTTTCTGTGGGAGAAATGTTCCAAGAGCCACAGTAAATGCCTGGAACTTCAAATAGTAACAAATTTATACAGTATGTTTTTTTTCCTATACATACATACATACGTACTTACATACATACACACATACATTTAATGCCTTTTTTTTCTTAACTAAGCACTTACTGCTAAGCACTTTACAAAAGTCACACTGTGGCTATACATTTGCAGTTTGAGGTGCAACTGTAAAACAAACACAGATTTATTTTTCTTTTCTCATAATTTTACAGGTAGATTAGTTCTTGCTATTGATTTTGGCACTCTCAGCATACATTTTATTTCCTTGAGAACTTCCACCTTTTCACTTAAGAAAGTACATTATAGCTTCTCTTTGGTATATCCAAAATGCCAACATCACTACTCTTGTGCATTGGGGCACTGTAATGTAAAATAATCCTTAGATGAAGGGAAGAATGTCAGTATGGCTACTGACTAAGGATGGGTAGAATATACAGCATTTATATCCTGGACAAAGAGATAGTTCACATCCTGGGTGGAACACAGTGAACTAGCACTGAAATTCATCATGCTGTTCAGAATTATGTTCTATTTATATATGAATTTTCAATTTATGGAATTCTCCACTTTGTATTTTCATACCACAGTGGACCATGGGTAAACAAAATCACAGAAACTGAAACTGAATGAATATGAAGTATATTATAAAAATAATTTTCTAAAACATAACTATGTTTCCTTCACCATGCTGTTTTCTTGGAATACATCTAGACATCATTATTTTTCAATATCCTGTTCTCAAGTAAACAGAGAAAACCATTAATTCATGGGATTTTTTCTTTATTATAGTACCTCATTAAGCACAGTAGAATACACAAAACTTTAGGTTCCTAAATATTGCTGAGTGTGTCTTGTATAGTTTTGTGGTCTTGGCACAGCCGGGCTAGAAAACAAATCTTCAGTTTGTGCTAGTTTTTGGAAGCTCAATAGGTCAAAAAGGCCCTTGTCCTGTCCTCTAATGGAGCGATTATTAGAAGACATACTGTGATGATATTCATAAATTTAAGCAGCTGTGCATGCCACTGAAGACTAGGACTAGAAATGTAGAAGTGGTATAAAATGGAGAACACACATAAAAATAACTTGTTCGAGAATATTCTTGGTCTGTTACATGTACTCTATGTTCAGTAGAAGCAAACAGTCTAAAAATTAAAGGAGATTCCAATAGCTGCCATTTTAATTTTCTATATATTTTAATATAATTAAGAGAATATAAATGAAATAAAGGAAAAATTAACAGAAAATATAAGTTAAAATTTTTAATAACAAAATGTAGGTAATTGAAAGATATTGTACATCATTCAGTTCAACATGTTTGTTTAATAGATGCGAAACTATAGCACAGATGAAAAATCTTTCAAAATTTCTTATGGTCTCACCATTTTGTAAAGTTTGTGGTGATGTAATCATGATTAATGAAGTTTGCTTGTTTAGAAAAGAAACATAATGCTCTTTTCAGAATCAGCCATTACAAAACAGAAATTGCCAAACAAACTAATGATAACTTTATTATAACCAATTTTAATATTTAGTTTATCAGCTATAAGGCATAAATTATAATATTCTAGGCTTATTATTAAATTATAATTATTATAAAAAGGAGATAGAAGTAGTAACTATGGGAAAACAAATATTTCTTGGTGGATGAAATAATTTGGAATAATGCTTACATCTAAATGTCATTGTTTTTTGATACCCCTTCATTCGTGTTGATTCATTGATTAATTCATAAGTACACTGCAAAATGAAACATAGGCTTTCCTATCTACAAATGGAGTAAAAACTGGAAGAAACAGGCATAAATATCTAATTTTAATTTTAAAAACTGTTATATGGGAGAAATGTGTTTTAGGGGGTTACTTTTAAGCTGAGGTTGGCTGAAAAAAACAAAGGAGATAGACTTGTGGAGCAAGAGTCAGGAGAATGGTAGTTTACACCGAAGCATCAAAGCTGTAATTTTATGCTAGGTGTAATGGAAAATCATTGAAGGATTTTAGCTAGGAGAATAAAATAGTAGATTTGTGTTTGTATCTTAGGGATAAGGATGAATAACACAGTCAGTAAAGGTGCTGTGATGTTTCCTTTAGCTTTTCCTTCATTATCCTTATTCTCTAAAAATTGGAGGATTATGTTAATAGAATTGTGATTGAATAATTGTATGACCTCAGATCATCTTTTTAGTATATATATATATATATGGATTTATATTTTATGTAAATGTGTTATGTATGTTAAATATTTATATATTATCTACAGAAAATAAAGAAATACTATATTAGCTCTCTTTTTGATTGTGAAAATACTCCTGTGCATGTGGATTTTAGAGTTCCTTTCAACAACACTGTCATATATATAGATTTGAAATTGTTTTCCTTGATCAAACTTATTTCCTTGCTTTACAAAATATTTTTATATGTGAACATGCAAAAGCCAGTCTAAGTTGGAATCATGTTCCTATTATCTCACTAGTTGTGTAACCTTGGTCAAGTTAATTAATATCTGTTTAAGATCTCTTAGTCTTATCTGTAAAACAGTACCTACCTCATAGGAGTTTTGCTAAATACAGCATGATGTATGTCAAAAATTAAATGTTATGACCAGAAATATGTTGTCTTAGTTACCTTTTCATTGCTGAGAAACAGTAACACTGACAACTCAGTGGAGGGAAGACTTCTTTTGTGTCAGAGTTTGTGAAGGTTTCAGTTCATAGTCTTAGTTGGCTTCAAGGCAGAGTGGCATAGCAGAGAGGCATGGCAGACGGGAAACAGCACATGCCATGGCAACAGGAAGAAGATAGAGTGATCATGGGAGGAAGGAAAGAAGTAGACACTTTCAGCCTATGCCCTCATGACCCTCCTCCTCCCACCAAGCTTCACCTCCTAAAATCGCATTTTGCTCTAACCTCACCAGTGGACTACCTCACTCATGAGTATCATGTCCTCATGATCCAGCCATGTCCCCAGAGCCCCACTCATGAGTGCATGAAGCTTTGGGGGGAGGGCATGTAGATATAAATGATAACATGTGCTTTATACTCGTATCTTTAAATTTATTACATATTTATTATGGTTAAATCTCCTAACTTGAATATGAATACTCTAGTTTTATTCCAATGGTAGCCTTGTTTTTTATTTTTCTCTCTTACTGAGTTTTGTGTAAACCATAAAATTCTGTGAGGAATCTACAGACAGTATGACATTCAACAAGAGCATAGAAAAGGGAATGTTCATGATGCTTTAGAAGGTAAAAATAAATTGACTAATAACATTATCTGTAGTGCCTAATTTAGAAAGCATGATGGAATTTGTAAATTCAAGAACAAGGTCAGTGGGGCAGTTTATAAAACTATGGGAAGAATATGTACAGTGGGTTTAGTTTTTAGATTACTCAAAACTTGATATTCAAATTTATAGTTTTTTGGGTGCTATTCACCTAGTATTGCTTTATTAATGCCACATGTATAAATTATAATTAAGTAAAGTGATTTTGAATAAGTATAATAGTACTTTTACTACCATATTGCTTTTGTTTTTATTACTTGAATATTCATTACAACTCAGGGTTGTGTATCTTAAGATATTTTTGAATAAATCTTTCTATAGACTTTTAAGCAAGATGGAAAAAATCAAAATAAATGTGAGTAAGTAGCTTTGAAAGAATATATACATTATATGCTAAAATAATTGATACCTCTCAAATGAATTCATTAAAATGAATATTTAAATTCTCTGCAGATATTTTATTTATGTCTTAAGTATAATAGCATCATTTTTCACTTAATAAAACACCTGATATGCTATTGAGCTTCTATGTTTTGTTTTGTTTGTTTGTTGAAATAGAATCTGATTATGTAACCCAGGGTGGTCTCAAGTGATATTCCTGACTCACCTATGGAGTGGATGGGAATACAGGAATGTGTGACACTGCAACTGGTTGCTAATGAGTATACTTGATGGCAGATAATTATTTCATCGTGCTTTGAAGAAAACAGGTTTTACATCAATAAAATAATTTTCCTCCACTCAAGATATTTGAGACTGAATCAATCAAAACGCATGTGTTGAATTTAGCTGTGTCCCATCTAAAACCATGAAATGACTGCACAATAATTAGTGACCATCCCAAAGTATGAGAAATAATATCTAGTTGGTACAATTATATATTCATTTAAAACTATACAATGACACATAGAATACAGGTTGTAATCATGTGTCCTGGAGCCAACTATCTGGGTTCAGTACCTAGTTGTAACCTTTCAGAAACATTGTGACCCTGCTGAAGTTATTACTCCATCTTGCTACCATATGCATATAATGGGAAAGATAATAGAAGTGCCAATTCATAGAGTTTTATAAGTATTTAATGAGTTAATTAGGTAAAGCATCTGCAGTAGTTTTCTCATACTACAGTAAAATTTCTTGAACATTTTCTGTAATTATTAAGAAGTTATTTAGTTTTAGAGATGTAGATATGAAAACTCAAATTGGGACACTGTGAGACTGTTAGAATAGCATGGAAGATACTTGCAAGTGTTTAAATAGAAAATATAAAAACTAGGTCAGTTAGACGCTATGTTAAAGTGGTGTGTGGCCTGAACAAATCACTAGTCTGTGAGGTAAGGTGTCTTCTACCGCATCTTGTTTAGTTATCGCTTTTCACACAGAATTTTGTAATTAAAAGGTTAAAATTCCTTTTTGCATGTATAACTGATTGAAAAAATCAAATAATTTCAGTCATTTTTATGGGATTTTAGTAGATTAAACGAATCCAATGGTGGCAGTGTTTTGTGTTGCGTTTTCATTTTGGTAGTATTTTAAGCAAGCTCACCAATGTCAGAGTTTCACAATTTATTGGGAACTTTAAAGACGTGAAGTTATTTTTGTAATTTCAACCCCTGATGGGGACATGCAGTGCAGCTTACAGTGCCTCTTTCACCAGAACTGCAGAGTGTAACGTTTCATTGCTTTCTCCCCAGGAGTTGCCCCATTACCAGTGAGGATATATCTAGCAGTATATCATTAACTAGGCACCGTCAGATCATCAAAACAAAGAAAATGCTGAAGCTAAATTAGATGTTCCCACTCTAATAATGAGCATAGTGACACTGTATGAAATCAAGACAGTAGCAACAGCACAGAAATCCTGGACTAATTTCTTTTATTTTCAAACATTAGATTAATAATTTGATTTGTTCATTCAGGTTTAGTTTCTCTATATCTTTCTTGGTATTTTAAACCATTGTCTTTAGAAACATATGTGCAAAGCTGGTAAAAAGAGAAATTAGGTCTTCTAAAATTTAATGGTATTAAAGTGAATACTCATTGTATGTATTGCTTTACCACTGAATGGAGAATTGGTGTATTCTCCTTAGTTTCCCATTTAAGCGTTTCATGAAAAAACCTGGCCAATAACCAACAATATACTGTAGAATTCTCTATTTATGGTGAATTTTGCATAAAACTTTACACTGCTTAGAATTCCTAAGATTTAATTTTGTGACAATTACTGATATTAACATATTTAAGATCTCTATTAATGTATTGTCTTATTTAGAAAGCATTATTTCAAATTTAATAATAGAAAAGAATAATTGTCTGTGTTCTCTGCTGAACTTTAATGCCTTTTTGCCCTTCTAATGAAGATGTTTCTTTTGAATAATAATGTAACTTCTTATAGAGAGAAAATTACTTGGAACTTCAGCTTTTAGTTAGCATTTTTTACTATGATGTAGATACATTTTCACTTTCAAATTCTTGATAATTGAAATCTTTTTCCTCTTACTTTTCTACTTTTTGTTTCATGAGTTATGGCTATGCATAGGTCTTCAGAGAATCTCTTTATGATTTTGGAGGCTTCAGCTGTTACTCTGAATCAGTTTTTGGAAAGGGTGAAATGTGTCGTCTCATTTAGATCCTGACACTGTTAATATTCATAGATTTTAGACCAACTGTGGTGTTCTTTTTTAATGCTTCATCACAAAGTTTCTTCAGGTAAAATTATCTATACAATTAAGCTTTATGAAAATAATTGAAGAGCGATTAAAATCATTTAGTTAGTATTTGATCATTGTTTTCTATCTTCTCCAAATAGGTAACCGTTTGAATGAAGGAGCTGGAATAACTGAAACTATTGAAATATGTTTGCTGCCCCAAGGCATCTTTCATTTATAAAGGGAAAGTCTATAAATATGTTTGCTGTCAGTGATTAAAAACACTGAATTTGGTAGATGTGGTACCAGTAGTTCAATGAAAACCAGTTGGGCTTGGAAACTAGCATTGGATACTGATCTTGGAAGGTTTTGTAACCTTGTCCATGTATTTATTCTCTTTACACTTCTGTGATAGGTGACTTTAAGCAAGTTTCATTTCTAGTCTGAATTGTGTTTTTCTAATCTTTGAAATTATTATAAATATGTATATTATAAATCACATAGGAATTAAATTACTTAGCATTGTATCTGATATAAGGTTGAAAAAATCAATAATTTATTAACTAATTCAACAACTCTTTAGTTCTAACAATACTTCTGTTACTACTGACAATGATAATCTGTCTCTTATTTTTAGCTCCTAATATAAAAACATAAGATTTCTCAACATTACTGTGAAACAGAATCAGGGGGAATTTTTTTAATATACTGAGATTTTATACATATATGATTCAGTTATTTACATGTGAAATAAACCAATATCCATTTTTATCTGTTAACAAATATTATCTCAGTTTGGAAATTTCTGAATTACCTTAGTATGTGAATATTTAAATGTTTTCAATTTCTTGTTTACTAACAATAAAAGAAACCTTAGATATTATTTTCTTGGTTTTATGACATAACAAGTTTAGTTATTAAAATATTTATTAAATATCAACCATGTGACAGGCATTGTAGTTACATACCAGAGAAATACTGTTCAGCCAAAAAACCAAAACATTATCCAGGTACCAAAAGTATAAATCGTGATGAAAAGAAAATTAAGAATAATAAAAAACAAAATTTGGAGAATATTATGATGAAAGAGATACAGAATATTGGTTATGATAATAGCCCTTTTACCTTCCATTGTTTCTTGTGGAACATTGACAAGGTTTGTAAAAGAGTCCTGGGCAGGGATATAGCTCGGTGGCACAAGTGCCTGTCTGGCAAACTTGCGGTTATGAGTTTGATCCCTGGTACTAAAACAAAAAACAAACAAACAAACAAAACAAGTCCTGCCTACATAAAATCATATAACCTATGCACTGTGCAAGAATACTAATGTCTTTTTCCAAATGACCCTTGCAAATGTGCTATCCTGTCTAGAGTAAGATTAAGGTCTTGCTTCTGCATTTCTGTGTTCAAACATTTCTAATGGTAAAAAGATTTATGTATTCAATGGATTTTCTCTAAAGTTAATTTGATGTGATTGTTCATATACAGATTGGAAAATCAGCTGCAAAAGATGTTCACTTTCAGGTGTAATTTTCTGACTAAACAAATGTTCTTCTAGTGTTGTGGCTGTCAGTCAATACTATTTTTTAGTTTAAAGGAAAAAAATAACAATGAAACAGAGTTTCAAAGCAGGTTATTAGGAGAGTTGCAATAATTAATACATTGCAAATTGTTGTCTTTGTAGTAGTTATTCATAGTACAAACTATAGGCATGATATCTTGTCCAAGCACTATTAGTGCAAACCTTTCTTTTAGAGAAACCAGCTGTATAACTATATATACAAGGGACTATCTTATAGTTGCCCAAGTATTCTTTGGAGATACTAAGAGTCACTGGCAGATACAAACATACTCAAATTTGTATATAAAGGAATACATCTCATAATAAAATTTCTAGTTCATGTTTCTTTGATATCAACTGTTACTGATTAAGAATCAAAACAAAAACAGACCTCAGAGATATACTGATCATTTACATTATATTTTATTGAATGATGATATACCTTCTTGATTTTCAGTCTCATATTTCAAAATTTGTAATTGATAGTGTGAAGGTGATATGGAACAATAACTGGAAAAAATTTACCTTATATACTATACATGTATAGACTACTCATACATAGTTTGTAACTTGAAAACTTTTAAATAAAGAATGAATGACATGCCAGTGATAAGTATGGTATGTTATTGTATTCTTTAAGCTTTCTTCTCTATTGTATATTCTGTTTATCAATTTCTTCTATTATAAAATTAACTAATAGTAATATAGCATTACATATTAGATGATGATATTCTACTTGAATCTCAAATTTTAATATCATTTCTTCTAACATATTTTTCTCTACAGTGTAAGACTAATAGGAATTCAGAAAATGTGGCAAATCAAGCAGATTTTAAAAAACAAAAATGGGTAGTTGGATCATTGTCTTATTATTACTATTTCTTTCCACTTACTATATTCTTTTTGATAGCGATGGCAGGAACATGATCATTTGTTTTAGAGACAACATATAGAAAAGTAATGTTGCAGAGAATAATTAATGAATTATGAATTATATTGTCAGGAAAACACTGTTTTCAAAGTTGAAAAGATAATTAATACCTGTTAGCTCATATTTTCATTAAATCAAAGATGGGTGTTCCCTATTCATAATTCCTGAGTATTTGATGAGTAGCTAGGGAAGAGAAGCATTTCTGTTTGTACACTTCCACTTGCATAGAGATAGTGTTTTGTCACTGACCACAGTTTTATAATATATATTTTCTCCCTTGCAGGGAATTCTATATTCTTTGTGTACTTTGAAGCATTTTTATTCTCAGAATGATACCGAACTGTTGAGATTTAGTCCTGTTTGGATTTTATTCAAAACACCTATCCCAACACATGAACTATTCAATTATAAAATGTTCCTTCAATGTTTCATTTACAAATGGTCATACATTTAATGTAGTAAATTTTCAATGAAAGTTAAAAATAAATAAATTGGAGAATAAAGCAGCCACAATAGTTACCTAAATGCTATATTACTAAATATCACTCGATAAAGTTAAATTCAAGGTGAGAATCTGATCTAACAAACCACCTCAAAATAAAAGAGAAGTAATTTTGTAATTTCCCTCTATTCATGGGAACCCATTCTAAGACCTCCAATGGATGCCTGAAACTTCGAATGGTACTAAACCCTACATGTACTATGTTTTCTATTTATACATACCTATGATAAAGTTTAACTTATCAATTAGTTACAGTAAAAGATTGGCAATAATACCTAATTATAAGATAGAACAATTATAACAATATACTGTTGTAACAGTTATTTACTTCTGAAATTTTCTATTTAATATTTTCTCAAATAAAACTGTAGAAAGTGAAACACAATAAGGGTGCTATTATTTTGATTGTTCTGATTACTTTTGTCAAGTTTCACATGATTTTAGGACTAAAAATTCAGTAACTTTCGTTTATTTCTCCGTTTGTTTTGAATTCACTGTAGGTGTTCTTGAAAGTCTATGAAATGAGTCTCTATAGCAGTGGTCAGCACACTGTGATCTATAGGCCAAATCAATTCTTATGGCTGTTTTGCTTTTATTGGGATTAAATTTTATTGGAATATTTGTCATATTAATTTGTTGTTTATTGAATAAAGACTGAAGAGAAGAAAATATTACAAAGTGACCCAAGGAAACTTTTGGGTTGGTTACAAATATGTCCTATCTTGGTTATGGTGATGATCTCATGGGTATACTTATCAAAGCTGACCAAATTTTTATTTTAAATATATGCAGTATAGCATCCTTCACTACTCCTCAAAATTGAAATATTTTAGAAGAGGTACAGAGATAAAAATCAGATTTTAAAGATAAAATGTACAAAATACACACCCAAACGTTTTATCATTAGGTTCAACAGACATAAAATTGTTCTGTCAAATTGCCATGAAGTTTTTAATATTCTTAATATTTGTATCTTTTTTTCCAGGAACTAGTAATAAGCCTTTTACTGACAGCATCCCATATAACATTCATTGAGTAGTACTACTCTGGGAAATACAAAAGGAAGGTAAGGCAGGTTCCCTATTCCTCATGGATATTACAATTTGGAGAACAATGAAACAGTTATTTAAGAGTGTAAGAGAAGTATGGTGTATTCCAAAGATAGTAATTTAGGGTTTCTTTTTAGACAGTGGAATGAAAAGCAGCAAGGTCTTTGGCAGCCCTTAGGCTGGTATTCAAATACAGTTTCATTTCCCTCTTCCAAGACTTTAGGCAAGTTATGAAACTGCTGAGAACAAGTATTGTTTTTCAAAGGAAGAAATGATAAAAATAATACTCTCATAGTGCCGTTTTTATCTGTCTCTTGGAAACATGCATGGAGTAGGTATTTCAGTAAATATTAGCTGAATAAAGAGCCAAAAAAAATGTAGTTCCAGAGTTGCTAAGCAACTTGCCAAAATACAGTTGTTAGTGACTATTGCTAATCTCCTGCTGGTTTATGATTTCTGTTTGAAAGCTGGATTTAAAACATTTGCTTAAGCATGAGTCATCTAATCAAAAAAAGCTAAACTAGTATTGTAGGCAATATTTGAAAAATTCAAAGATAGTTTCTCTTTATATGAATATTATAATTTTAGGTTATCTGTATGTCATAGAACAAATATTTGTTTTATATAGATATACCCTACTCTTTGAGAAGTAGCAACATATTTCTTAAGAATATATATATATATATATATATAGTTGCTATTAAGTTCTTTGAGTATTATTAAATGTTAATGCACTGTGTAGAGTAAAAGAATGTATCCTCTAGGTTTAGATTTCCACAAAACAGGATTTGGAAAGATCACAAAATTCAACAGCAATAGGCATAAACAGATGTCTGTATTTTTCCATTTGTGACATGTGAAGTAAACCAGAGTAAGTGAAAATCATATTCTGGGCTCTGAGCCAGACACTTTCCCTGACATAATCTCTTGTAATCCCTTATAACTAACCTACAGGGTAAACAGTGGAATTGCCACTTTGCAGATAAGGAAATTGAGGCATCCCAAGGCTGTCTTGCAAGGATGGTAGCTGGAAAAGCAGAAACTTTCACTGAAGTCTGCCTGGTACTGCATGTTCTTTGATACTACATTGTCTATTATCTGAGATTTCGCTAATATTTAAAATTCTAACCTTGAATCCCTTGAGTCTAAGGATGGAGGTGTAGCTTAGTGGCCATGAGTTGCAGCTGTAACACACACAAAAAAGTTAACACCTCGACAACCTTGAAAGCAAAATCATGAACTACCAGAGTTTTCCAGATTTGCTAAAGAATTTAAAAGTGTTCTTTAATAATTCTCAACAGGGGAGTTGAACATGGCCTGATTCTGCAAGTAATTGAGAGACCTTTCTTGAAATTTATTACCAGTAAATATTTTGGTTTGTATTAGTTACAAGAATGAAAATTAAAGGAATTCAGCAAGGAATTAAATAGAAAAACATAGGTAACAATTCTATTAAAATTTCTAGTTTAGTTCGGCATATATTTTTCTAGTGCTTTTAGAAGTTTCCACAGCCTAACAAGAATTTCAGCTCTTAAGTGTTCACTTTTTTATTTAATGTTTCTCAATTGAATGCATTTTTACAAAAATTAATTAATACATGTTGAGTCCACAGTAAATAAAATCTGCAACAAAAATTCAGTAGGAGAATCTATGATATAGAGAGAGAATTGGAAATCACACAGAACTGAAAGAGTAAGTGTGTTACTCTGGGCAAACTGTTACATGGTGTGTCTGTGTTCTTACCTGTTAAATCAGAATGGTGATGATACCTAATTCACAGGTTATCGTGAAAATTAAATGAGACAGTACAGCTACAACCCTTGGCACAGTGCATGATATTGTTTGTAGCATGTTCTGAGTGTATTTCGTTTTGTTCATCGTTTTCATTTGTATGGAACAGTAGTGATTACATTTTTGCATTTTTGTTGAATAGAATGGTAAAAAATGAGGAGGACATGTATCAGAGTAGGAAAGAAGAAAAGAGAAAATGAGGAAAAGAGAGAAAGAAGGAAGATAAGAGGTAGACGTGAAGTATAAAGCTCACAAATGAGTGCAACTTTCTGTATTCCAGTTCTCATATGTTTTGACATGCAATTCTCTGTACTCTCTTGCAATCTTATAATCATTCATTTTGAGTATGTGTATATTTACAGGAAAAGTTTGTTTACTACTATATCTTATGAACTTAATAAAGGAAACTGCTGTTAACAATAAAAGCAAATATTACTAATAAAAGCAAGTATTGAAAAGTTTTGAAGCTAGAAATTCACTTACTTAACCCTTCTCCTCAGCTTAAAGCCATTTAAAATCACTGATATATAACTGTGCTTAAACAGGGTAATTGCCTTGTGCTAAGTTAGAGCATCATAAGTTATCTACAGTACATTTATCTGGAGCAGGGTCAAATATATAATTTCACTGCAAAATGATGCTAATTTTTCTCTATTGCAGTTATTTTGGCCAGGTTGTAGGTTAAAAGCAATACTGAACATTGGCTTTTTTCAAATGAAACACAAGTGCTATTTTTGTACACGTTTACACGTTAAGTTAGCTGAGCCATAGCCAGGGAAATTTACAAGGTTTCCTTGGAAAGCAGAGTTGAAGATTGCTATTCTATGGTTTCACTTTGATCAAATTTATAGGCATAATCTTAATATGACCTTTTTGTAAGATTAACATTGCCTTTCTTAAATGCTGACTGTAGTTAGGAATGGTAGTATTAAAATATGAATTTTTAAAAATTCCCTGGGTAGTACTGTTCTTTTCAAGGACAGATGCAAGCACAATGAGGGACTCCTGAAGAAAACGAAATTTAGAAATGATGCTAATGTTTTCTTTTTCCATACAATTGTATTATTCTTGGAAACAGTGGAAATTTTTAAGAAATTTTATATTTATTTTGTTTGGTCTTCTAGTTTCCAGATATGTTTGATATATATATAATGTCTCTCTCTCTCTCTCTCTCTCTCTATATATATATATATATATATATATATATATATATATATATGTATACCAAAGATATATAACATGCATACTGCTATCATTTGTCTCTAAATTTTTATTTTAGAGATTTATCTGATCTTTATTGTCTAATACAAAATATATTTTATTGTGATAAATTAATTGCCATTTTAGTAACTGATACTCAATTTTCCTGTATACATCTATGCACATCTAATTATAAATGGTAATTTTGATATAACTTTAATTAAATTGCTAATATTTGCTATTTAATACTTGATGTACTATTAATTTTTTGCCAGTTAAACCAACCACTTAGTTTAATTCTTTTCAGAGCAATATATTGATTATTTAGAGTTTTCTAGCAACTCTTTGGAGTATGATTGCATAAGTAGTGTCATTGATGCCCATGTACAATTCTAAATTTTTTGTGAATTTAAAATTTATCAAACATTATTGAGAATCACCAAATAACACTTACTTCTTCATTTGCTGTTACAATTACTATAAAAGTTAATAATGCTCAAACTTAATGCTTTAAAGAAACAGAAGTAATTTTATTGTTGTTCATGGTTTCTGTTGGTTAAGAGTTTAGCATGAGAATTGTGAAGATGCCTTTTCTTTCCTCCATGAATCAAGGGCCACCACATGGTGGAGTTGATGGCTATGCTGACTCAACAGGGTAGGACTGAAAACCTCTATTAAGTGTCTGTACTCATGTGTGTGTTCAATGATGTTTGATTCAGGTTTAGTTCTCACCTGTGTGTCTACTCTAATACCGCTTTTTTCTTTTTAAAGCTACAACAAAATATCTGATGACTTGTAATAGAAATTACTTCCCACAATTCTGTGTGCCAGAGTCTAAAATTGAGGCACTAGACAATTCAGTGTTGGTGAAAACTAACTTCTCCAGAGACAGCTATCTTCTTAATGTAATCTCACACTACAGAACAAGAAGGGAGTTTCTCTCTAGGTACTGGCTAAAAGGGTGATAATTCCATTTACAAGGGCTCTATTCTCATATCCTATCACTTCTGGAAGTTTTCACATTCTAAAACTAGTAGTTTGAGGGTAAGGATTTTGAAGTATGAATTTTGGCAGGACAAATTTTCAAACCGAAGCACTTAACTCATGGCATCTTAATAGGTTTGTTTTGTTTTGTTTTGTTTTACATCATTACAGCCGCAGATGTCCCCAGAAACCTATTTGGGAGCTTTATTGATTATTGTGGCCTATCCTCAGAAGTGATATAATGTTACTTCTGACATAGTTGTAAGTCAGACCAATTGCAAGGTGTAAGGTAATAACATTTCTTCATAAGTAGATGTCAATGTAAACTATATGGTAAACTATATAGCTACTATATAGCTATATAGCTACAAAGTAAACTATATAGCTACTATTTTAAGTAAACTATATAGATTTGTTGCAAACATCATCAGAAAATAAAAATCTTCTGTACTGGTATAAAAAGAGCAAAGTTTATAATCAGCCTTTATGGCTCTTAACGTATTTTGCACTTTGTTGATTTAAAATTCCACCTATAATCTAAGAATACTGACCAGGACCAAGCTCTCAAGAACCATACCATCAAAATACAACACTACTGCACTGTACTTTATAGTGGTATGTTAGTGTGATCTTACAATTCCTTATAGACAAATTTTCAGTGTTCTGTTCTTTGAGGACTTGGCCAAAAGCAAGCAAGCAAACAAGCAAGCAAACAAACAAAAGTCACCCTGAGCTACTGTAGCTAAACTCTCAATAGAAAAATATGTTTTTACTATCATCCTAAAGTGGGAAAAAATGGTGGTACCACACACCAAATAATAGCATATTAAGGTTACTAACACAATTATGGTATTTATGTACTCCTCCTGGTGCACTGGTTTTTGGCAGGAGTTCTCAGATTGTTATTGACTATTTGCATCAGAATCATGGAGAACAGGAGTCAGCAAACTACTTTTACTGACAATGTATCAAATCCACCCTGGCACTACGTCCAGTTTGCCAAGAACTTTCACACCTTTAAAGACTTAAAAAATCCAACACAGGCAATCACAACAAAACAAAACAAATATGTGATAGACACCACCAAAGTTTAAAATATTTGTTCCCTAGCCCTTTGCAGAGAAAATTTAATGGGTCCTCAGACCTTCAATACTTGATAAAAATGTAAATTTCTCAGTTTTACTGTAGACCTAATGAATCTGAGTGAGTGAAAGGAGTAGATTTTGAGAAGCTGCATCTCTATAAATATACTTGAAGTATATGTGGTATTTTTAAAGGAGTACTTTTAAGTATTATTAAAATAACTATAAATCCATCTTTAAATTAAAATAATTTTAGGAAGTAATACCTTAAATAGTAAGGTTCTATGCAATTTTGCCAGAAATTTATTTTTATGTTTTCAAGAATTTGAAACAAAATATGCTATGTCCATAATATAACATACTTAGTGCTCATTAAGTGTTGTCATAAAAAAATAATAAAAGAAAAGTTTAATCATGCTAACAGCAAATTTTAAGTAGGTTATTTTAAAAAGGTGTGGTATTTCCATATGTCAAATAGCTGTCTACATTTGTGTACTTGTATTACCTCTCAATCTACGTATCTGTCTACCTATTTAGTGAATCTATATTCTTCACAACCTGTTTATTTAAATAAAGGATACAAGAATAGAGAAACAGCTATCAAGAGAAGAGCAAGATATCAAAGCACTAATAGTAAATTTGCCAATTTATACTTTTCATTTTCCTACTTTTTTGGCAGGTAGGAAGAATGTATATAAAAATGTTAGATATCCCACCGCATGTCATCTCCTGAATTGAAGACCTATAAAAACCCTAGTTTGGTTAGGATGTAATGAAAGTGAGTAAAATATTTACATGAGTTCAGGGTTGACTGTTTTTCAGGATGGAGGACTAGCACATTAGCTTTTGCAGGGAGAACAGCAATCCAAGGGTACCCTTATTACTGGTATGGTAAGAATCCACCCTCAAGTTCCTATTTTGAACATTCACAGGCATGACCCAACTGAGTTGACAAAACGAACACAAATGAAAAAAGCAAGACAGGGTAAGGTGATTAGATTTATACTTCCAAGGATGTGGGCAGGGGTAATGCTTGAGAAAGTATTTCATGCTGACACTGATAAAGCGTTGTGTTCTCCTTCCTTTATTTCTCTAGTCCTTTTTAAATCGATTGTGGATGGTAGCTTGATATATCTTTAGAGAAAGTTAATATAAAGTGTTCAAGTAATAAAAGTTGCACTTTAGTACCTTTTATTTTCTTTTTACTTATTAATATAAGTATGCATTCAATTTCAAATGTTGTAATCAATATAAACCTGTATTGCAAAATGCTTCCTTCAATGCATCTAGCAAAACACTTCAATTATTTTATGTAAAGACTTGTGAGGTGATATTTTTTATTTTTCCATTATCACACCCTCATTCTTACTGGCAAAGATTCTCCTTTCTTAAAATTATTAGTGATGTCCCATATCATTCAGGATCAATCCATAGTTTTGCCTCTTATTATTCTGTATATTGCTCATTATATTCCAGGCATATAAAACTATCCTGTCTCTGTCTCTGTCTCTGTCTCTGTCTCTGTCTCTGTCTCTGTCTCTGTTTCTGCCTCTGTCTCTCTCTCTCTCTCTCTCTCTCTTTCTCTCTCTCTCTGTCTTTCTTTCACTGTCTCTCTCATATCTCAGGCATTTTATTCCTTTTTGCATAGGAACATGCTTTTTCTCCTGAATGATCTTTTACCACATAATTCATTTAGTAAACTCATATTATTTTCTAGGGCCAAAATACAAGCAATGCTATAAAGTCTCCTTTGCTGGAGCTTCTGGACACTACTTCTTTGGTACTACTCATTCTCCAGATGCTCCAGATTTTAATTTGTGGCCATTATTGTAAGTTGTTTCTCTTTCTTCAATAGTGCTAAGCACATTACAATGCAATAATTTTTTATGCACACAAAGTAAATTCTTGTCTTGTATTTGAATCTTCAGCACTCAGCATGTAGTAAGTTGATACTGGAGATGTTTGTCTCACAGATAAATTGATAATTTCCTTCGTAACTCTTATAACATTAAACCTTCTGACCTAATTCACAATGCCCAGACTACAGCTCAAATCAATTGCTATTTTCACTCATTTTTTATAGATTGCATATGGCAGCAATTTCTCTATCATCTCAGAGGTAACTGAATAGAGAATAAAGTAGGCAAGGGTGTTTGATTCTAAATATTGAATTTGGCGTTAGCCATCAACTGTGCTTTGATAGTGAGCTATATGAGCCCTTCCCTCCATCTATTGAGGAAACCAGATATGCCTAGATAATAAAGGGGAATATTTGACTGAAAGATGGCAATAAAGTAATGGAAGAAACTTCAGGAGGTTGCTGAGATGGTTATATTTGTACTTAATTTAACATTATAAATTGGAATCTATGATTCTGCCTTTAAAATAGTTCACACTCTGCACCAAAGATTTGTATCTACATATGGGATATAAAGAACTTTGCATGATATCCCTTGTTGACAATGAATAGGTAAAATATATCACTGATTGATTGGTACTATTCAAGTTTATGTCTCCCATAGATCAAGTCTTGATTATTCTTTACCCTTTTAAAAATTTCTCCACTCTCATGACTGAGGATGGTACAGCTTACATCATATTAGGTTTGAGCCATCTCCTTAAGGGAGGTAATAATATAAAAATCATAATTGTAGAAGTTCATTGAGTTTTTAAAGTATATTTTCATATTTGCTTCCCACAATAGCTCTGTGGCAATTATTTTATTATTATTATCCAAGTTTTACAGAAGAGGATATCAAGGCATAGAAAGGTCCACCAATGTGCCAAAGTTATACAGTTTATAAATATAAGAGGCAAGATTAAATGAGGTTTGATTTCAAAACCTGCTACCACAACTATTAGAGTATATTCTGCCTCCTAGTTAGAACCACTTGATTCAGGTGTGAAAGAATGTGAAGATGTAGTTAATTATTTATTGTTCTTTTTCTTTTCTCCTTCTCTCCCTTTCTTTTTTTAAAATTGAATTTAATTAAGTTTATTGGTACAATTTAGGTATGTATAATGATCACATTCACTGTAGGGAATTTGTAGCTGTGCATGATATACTTTGACTTGTTTTCCCTCTCTAACTCCTCTTCTTCTCATATGCCCCACTTTCTCTGCTTCAGGAAATCTTTATTGAATATTTGCTACCTAACAAACATGGTCTTAGGCACTAGGAGTATGTCAACAACAAATTCCTGCTCTTTTCTTAAGGAGTTCACATAAATTTCAGGAGTGAGATTGTTTATACTGTGTTTTCATCATGTTCTTTTGCAGATATTTTGATAAAAATTAGTGATATTTCCTATGTATATAATAAAGCAACAATAAAAAAAGCAAGTTTGGCTGGTTGAGTAGAGTAGATTTAGGCCTGAGTATATGATACAAAGTCAGTGAATAGTGTTCATTCCCCTGACCTTGGGTATTGAATATTCTTTTAATACAGGAAACATTTGTTATGTCTTCCATATGCTAGTCTGGTAGACATTCTCCCTGAGCAGTCTACCACATCGCTCTCAGAACAGTAAGAAACGTGCATCCATACTCCATATTTCTATTATTTCTAGGTGGAATTAATCATTTTAATTACTTATTTAGTTTTTCTTGCTCAATACCAAGCACAAAAAGAACACATGCAAAACATTTACTTTGTCCTTAGTGGTTAGGCTTCAGGGAAAACTTCATAAGGCTAAATTATTAACAAGTCTTTTACTCTCATTCATAATCTTGTTTGTAAAAAGAAAGAAAGAAAGAAAGAAAGAAAGAAAGAAAGAAAGAAAGAAAGAAAGAAACAAAGAAAGAAACAAAGAAAGAAACAAAGAAAGAAACAAAGAAGAAAGAAAATCCCATCAGGTTTATTTTAATGTTGCCATTCTTTGGAGTCTTTTTAGGTGCAGTCTTGGTGTATTCTACCAAGAGTTTTGATCCCATTAGCAATGGTCCATTTAACAAAGACCTATTTGTAAAGTTCCTTTTAGCACATGTATTGATGGGCCCAGAGCTCACTGTACTAATCAGACAAGTCAAGAATTTACAGCACAAATAAATAAGCTCTCTGGAGAACGTTATTAAACCTCACATGAAATGTTTGGGGCATTTTAATAACCAAAAAATTAGGGTGTTTTGCTGCCCCCTCTATTTTTAAACCATTTGGGAAATGTTATGCAGATGTAACTTAGGTGCAACTTTCTGAAGCTCCATTAAAGGTTAAATTTGTATAAACATTAATTCGTTATATTAAGATTGTACATTAATTCATTATATTAAGATTGTATTGTGATTTTCTGAAACTCTATAGAATGACAGTGATATTTAGATGTGTTTAGATAATACTTGCAAATAAATAACAGGAAACTATTAAAAAGAATAAAAATGTCAAGGATGTTGAGAAATCTGGATAGTAACTTTTTGGCTAAATTCAGCAAAGAGAATATATATTGTGTAGATCTACAGTCAAACTATATGTTTATGTATTTGTTCTTTTGGTCCAATGGGATATAGTTTCATGTACTTGGTAAATAATCCTCTCAATAAAATGTAAATGCTATAAAATGTATGCCCAGTAATAAAGTAGAAAATGTTAAAATGATATAAAAATGGAAAATGACTTAATAAAATGTAAATGGAAAAATTTGGTGACCTGTGTTCTGCTGTTACTCTTCTGTCCCTGGAATCTATCCTAGCTTAAAGCACATAGTTACAGAAGTTCATAAAACATACATATATTTAAATAATCTATAAGAGCTGAGGTACATATCTTCTGGATAATTTATTGAATTTGCAATCTCAATTGTGGTTAGTGTTGATTTATGAAATTTCTATACACATTAACAATAGTATATTATTTATCTATTTAAGAAAGCTTTTTATAAAAATACTTCATGAATCTAAATGTAATTCAAAGGGTAAAATTCATTGCCTTTATAAAATACAGTTGGAAACTTTTTTTTCTTACTCGTAGAAAAAATTGAAGTAGTTATTGAAGCACTGAAAATGGTATAAAGAAAAATTATGGCCTGTAGAGGCCATCAGTGAGGAAATTGTCTTTTATTTATCCATAACTTTTTCTTAAAATAAAAGTGAATATAATTCATTACACATTTTAAAATTTGACAAGTGTACAATATGTAGGAATTTCTACAAATTTCCAGTTATTTTAAAAACAATCCCTTTCACGTTCATTTCTGATGAAGCAGGTTCAGAAGTTCTCAGACTGATTTTCTGAGCTTCTTTGTTGTTTCAATATTCTAAAACAACAGCTGTATGTTTGAATACTCACTGCAAGCTTGTTCATAAGTTTTTGAAGTAGTGAGTATTCTGAGGATCTAATAAGAGGAATTTACTTAAAGTTGAAAAAAATTTCTGATTCTTTTCTTTGTCTTCTATTTGTACTGATTTCAAATGGTTTCCTCTCTTGCAAATAGATTCTGTCCAAAGGATACCTAATCTTGACTCATCATAAGCACTCAGCATTAGCCATAGGACTTCATGTACATTCCATAGACAGATATGATACGTAACTCTGGCTTCTGTAGACCATAGAAACACATTTTTGGGTTGCCAGTTCTGGGAAACCTGGGGCCAGAAAGTGGAGCAGACAGGGGTGAAATCAGGTTGCACTGAGTGATAGTTCTTTTCCATTGGCAATTATGACCGGTGTGGGATGAGGGAAGCATTTCTAGTCATGGGTTCATAGCAGTGGTTAATGACAGTTATTGAGGAGCAGCAAAAGAACATTTCATAGAGATTCTCTGGATTCAAAAGAAACGATAAAGTTAAACTTTCCTAAGATTTAAGATTTTCTCTTACTTTTAGAGGATTTTCTCTATCATTCAGTACCTACCACTCTTAACTCCTTCCTTCTCTACCTTCAATAACTCTCTGCTGAGACTTTCTATACTCTTTTACTTTGCATACAAAGAATGTTTAATTTTTTTTCTTAATAGTATCAATTTTGACCACAGAATTGATAGCAATAGGTGGCATCCTGTGTTTCTAAGGAAAGGTATCAATTATAGTGTCTGAGTCTACTCTGAAAGCTAGAAAGTCTACCTGGACAGTCAGAAGAGACCTCCATCAGTCTTGGCTGATTCTTTCTTTCTCACCCCTATGCAACAAGAGTAGGAACAACACAATGAATCAGAATCAGGTAAAGAGGATAGGAAAGGAAAATAACAGTTCAAACTCCTCTTTGTCACTACTGGGTATGGGGGCTAGTCCTGAGCTAGGAAAGGAGAGAGGATTTCTATTGTTCATGAGATTCTTGTTTTGATTTTGATTAGAATAGACTAACACAGAATTTAAATTACATTGTGCCCAACATAGTACTACAGGTTACAAAAAGAAGACACAAATTTAAATGTTTTAAACTGTTACAGATTTTTTTTACATTTTATTTTAATTTAGGCGTTGTGCCTATCTTGAGAAATAGGCCATTGACCATGTAATAGTTGAGTCTTTGATCCACTTTTAGGTGTGTATTGGAATGTTTAAATGACTAGCATATTAATTTTAAGACATGACAGATTAATAGTTTCATTTTACTGACTGTTTTCAAGAGAGTAGAAAAGTTCAAAGGAGCTAATAAAGCAGGCTTTGAGAATCAGTATGTCTAAATTAGATCAAAGGGGGAAAATAAGTAAAATAGGAGGGCCAGGACTCTCTTTCTGTTCAATTAATTTATGCCTCAACTTGTAAACTCTCCATTAACCTTGGTAAACTATTATCTTTCCTCATTCCCAATGTAGTTTGCTAATGTAGTCTCTTTGGGACTTTTTCTCCTTCTTTGACAGATGAAAAACATGTCCACATCTTAAGTATCATATCTTTCATACAACACTTCTCTGTACCGTAGCCTTTTGTCTACCCCAGATGGAATTCACTGCTTGCTTTTGATTTCAACATTGGACAGAATCATGACTTCATTGGAGTCCTTTTATTGCTTTATAACAGCTATTTATTTATAGTTTTGTTTTTGTCTAATCTGTTTGTGTTCGTATTTCTATTTTTATTCTTAGAATTTAGTAACATGCTTAGAATAGACTATATGTTCTATAACTATTAAGAAAATGAATTAATATATTCAAAATGTGCTTTTGTTCCCAGATAGAGAGGAGCTCAGTTATGTGTGTCTGATGTTATTGCCCTGAAATTCCATTATATTTGATATGGCCACATTTTATTAATTCTTCAGAATTTAAATACTCTATTACCTCATTAGTTATTTAAATTTTCATGGAAAAATTCAATTACTAATTGTATATGCAGACCAAATCATTTCTCTTTCTGTTTGTTTTCTTCAGTGAGCCTTTTATTTCAAACAAATGGTAACACAAATAAAATTATGTAGTTGGAATACCAAAACTGCTTAATGTGTATATTTCTTTTGTTCCTAATTTTATTTTATTCCTCTTACTTTATGAATAAGGTAATGTATTTGTTGAATCTGGGATAAATTTTGATTCTTTATTTGTTTCTTCAATATTTAGACTGCTTACATTCAATCAGTGTGAACTTGGTAAAGACTGTCTTGTACCATCATAATAAATTTAATTATATTAGTTGGTGCTTGTAGATAATATGATTGCTCATATTCAGTTTGTTTTATAAGATATAGCTAAGCACTTTAGCAGTGTAATCAATTGTTTATATAATAACTATCATTCAAAAGCTAATTATTTCCAAAATGTCAGTATGTTTACTTGAAGTATATTTCACAGTCTCTTTCAATTGGGATTTGATGCTGGGAAAAAAATCTAAACAGGAAATTGTGACTAGAATTAGGTAGACATCTGCTTTTAGAGCAACTCTGATAACAGTTTCTTGAAAACTGTTTCATCATAATGGTACTTAGTGACATTAGAATACTACAAGGTTTAGTTTGTGAAAACCAAGCCAATTTCCAATTGCTTTTGCAGTAGCATATGTGTTTGTTCAGCACTGTTAGTGACTCAGCTGGTTTGATGTTAATGGTAAATTGTTTGATAGCTACTTACAGGGTCATGTAGAACCATAAACTATCTGAAAATATCTTAAAATTGAATAAAGGTAGAGCCTACTCTTAGAGCTTGTTATTTTGTAGGTAAAGCAGATTCTTTTGTGGCACTGTGCTGCCTGCTGTACATCATCTTTAGAAATAAGCAACTGGCAATTGTTCTAAGGAATTATATCACAGAGGGGCATTACTGTGGCAATTCCCCAAACTTTAACAAGGTTTTTGGGCATGATGCATTGCCGAATCCCTCTGCCAGATGATTCATAGAGGGCACTGGCAAAGATCCCGAAATATGCCATGTGATTATGTTCATTAAATTATGATCTGGGAAAGCAAAGACATTGAAAGAGTTTAGCATGTTTTTCTGGAAGCGTATCTGTTGCATGGTAAGTGATAATTTGTAATTTCTAGGCAAAGAGAAGTTGTATAAGCATTGAGAATGAGAGTTCTGAATTTCAGTAATCATATGCCCAGTGCCCACAGTTCAATGACTTAATTGCATCCAGCATTTCAGCACTCATGTTCCATATAGATTATTTCATTTTAAAAGGCAAACATATTGACTTAGATTTATTGGAGGTATCATATACTTTGTTTATGTATTGATATTCATTGTATTTGATCAATTTGTACTTATTTTGCATAAAATTGTTTAATTTATATTGTTAGCATATGTTTGTGTTACATAATAATTATGTTTATTATTGGGGAATTGGCACATATATAACCCACTTTGACATTTTTACTCACCCTGTGCCTTGCCTTCTTCTTTCACTCCTTCCCCAGATCTCCTTCTCATCGCCACAGGTCTGCCTTCCTATTTGATACAATTTCTTCTTTATTTTACTCTTTAAATTATTTATAGTGTAAGTTTCTCATACAAAAGAAAACATTCCATATTTAACCTTTTGTGTCTGATTTATTTTACTTAGCCTTATGGTCTCAAGATCTATCCATTTTTCTACAAATGACTCAAATTTATCTTTCCTTATGGATTAATAGTATTCCAAATGATAGGTACCCAAATGGTCATATTTTCTTTATTTATTCATCTGTTCATGGGCACATAGACCACATCCATAATTTAGCTATTGTGAATTGTGCTGCTTTAAAATGGATATGCATGTATACCCATAAGAGATATAGCTGGGTCAAATGCACCTTTTATTTTCAGTTTTTTGAGGAATCTCAATACTGATTTCCAAAGTGGTTGTAATAGTTTACATTCCCACTAACACTGTAGAAGAGTTCTTTTTCCCCACAACTTCACCAGTGTTTATTGTTTTTTTTTAGACCTTTAAGATCAGCATTCTTACTGGAATAAGATGGAATCTCAGTATTGTTTTCATTTGCATTTCTTTAATTGCCAAAGAAGCTAAACATTTTTTCATGTACTTATTCATGATTTGCATGTCTTCTTTGGAGAAATATCTAGTCATTTCAATGGTCATTTTCGATTGGGTTTTTATGTGGGAAATCTATATATTGAAATATTTGTGTATTCTAAATATTACTCCTCTCTCTGAGGAGTAGCTGGAAAAAAGTCTTGTTCTTTAGGTGGTCTTATTAGTCTGTTGTTTCTTTTGCTGTGCAGAAGTTTTTAATTTGATAACTGTCTCTCAAAGTAATAGCATTTCCTGCTCACTCAGAAATGTTTTATGGCTTATTGCGATGGGTTTGGGACAGTGTGGTGTGGCTACTAATATAAGAAAAACTTCATGGTTGATGATTTAGAGTGACTAGAGATGTGTCCATAAGGTCTTTTACATATGAAATGATTTGAACATACCATCGGGCAATAAGTGATAAAGCCTAAAGTCTGATTCTGTATTAATTGTATTATTGGCTTTTGGTACACTACTCCATTACTGCACTTATCACAGTTCTCATCTACAAAGTTACAGATTAGAAGATTTATTGAGTCCATTTTAGTTCTATTCTTCTGCAGTTTAGAATTAGGATACATAAAAGACCATAGTTGGTGAGCAACGCTGATTCTTCCTTTTAAAAAGTACAGCTCAATATTGGAGAGTTAGGTTTTTCTTGCATTAAACATGACCATATGATTGAACTTAAGCAGTGGAGTCTTAAACATTCAATCAAGAAACTAAATTTGAACAAAATATGTAAGAGAAGCAATTAAGATTTGAGTATTTATCTATCTTAAATTATTACTCAAAGTAATAATTGGAGAGTAACTCATCATTAAAAATTTATCAATAGGAATTATTTTATTTTACTTGTCCATCTAGATATCAGTATTATTCATCATATAACACTGGTGTTATTAAATAGACAGAAGTTATATAAAGATAATCTTCAATGGTATTGAGGAATAAAATACTATTTTATTCTAAAAATTGCCTTTTACAAATTATTTAATGCGTTCATTTAAAAACACTCATAGTCTCAACTGTTAAAAGTACTTCCCATAATCTGGATGGTGGATTTGTATTTTAAAAGAATAAAATTCGATATTCTAGTGCTTCATGTGTTCCCTTTTTTATTTATTTTATTTTTTTTGTTGGTACCGGGGATCAAACTTGCAAAACCTCATGCCCGCCAAGCAGGTGCTTAAGCCACTGAGCGAAACTCCCGGTCCTATGTTTCCTTTTCATAAGTATATGTTTTAATTAGTTTAACTGTGCATTGTATCAGTAAACTGTAAAGCAAAATTTAATATAAATTAATTGAAATTCTTATTTATTGTACATAGCAGAACTTACCTGATGTATTAGGACATAGCAATGGTTTGTTGATTACAATAATTCTCACAGTGAATAGCAATAGGACAGACTAAATTTATGTACTAATTTACCAAGAGAAGAAATCTGAAGACTATAAAAGTGAATTTGCAGCGAAGTTTCAGAGGATGTTTAAGATGAGCCTAATACAGGATAAATATTCAAGAAAAGTAAGGATGTTAAGAAAATTGTGTTCAAATATGAAAAGTGAAAGAGATTTGGATATAAACCTAACTTCAATATATTTCTGTAGGAAAAAATTAGAGAAGAATCTGTAGATTTTTTGGTAATATTGCTTAAAAGGAAATCTTAAAGAAGGAATTTCAAGAGACTCTTGAAAATAATGGTTCAATAGCTTGATAAAAAGTTTTGAATTCAATGGATAGGAAATATATTTTTTCTCTTTCAGTTAATTTTTGAAATAGGGCAAGGAAAACTGGTGGAAATACTGAATACTTGGACGTAGAAAGAATAGCATAGATTTTGTTTTACTAGTACTATACCATCTTCCACTAAGGAAACTGAAGGAAATAGAGATTATATACATGATCAGGTACCATTATTAAAGACAGCAGTAAGATTATAGTTCTGTGTACTATTGGCCACTTGAGGATATGAGAAGATTATCTGGCAGACTTTCACCCATCTCACACACAGTTTTATCTTAACTCTCCTTTTGTTGAAAGTGTTTATGATGCATACATAAAGCATACGTAACATTTGTCATGAGCCAGATATAAATTTATATGTTTTACAGACATTAATTTATATCATTCTCACATTAATCCTGGGGTAGCCAGGATTTATTTTTGCCCTACCAATCTTGCCTTCTGATTTTCATATTCTCGTGTAGTCCCCTATAATAGTGTAGCAAGTTTGTTATGTGTAATGGTACATCACATCTGAGATTAGGTTATGAAACACCATGAAGCTTCTAATAGAATCCTTGAAAGTCACTTGTAGTTCTAAGTTTTACAAGTACTTCTCATAACAATACTACAAGGATAAAATTAAATCCTCTTGTTTACCACATATTTCCTTCTCATAAATATATATTTTATGTGTACTCTCACTTTTTCTCTTTGACAACTGCTATATCACATTCAGCTGGATGGAGAGGGTGCTGTGGCGAAGAGATGAGGCCTCTTGACAACAGCTTTGTGACTGAATTTAGAAGCTGATGCTAGGGCCACTGGTGAACCTTTGAAGGACAGCAGCCTGAGTCAATAGCTTGAGTGAAACTTTGGGAGTTACCTTGAGGCAGAACCACCCAGTCATTGTGCAGATTCATGCATTGCATTTAAGTCACTCTTATCAGTGGCATTAAAAAAAAAAAAAGTATTATCCTTTTTTCTTTAAGTCTGAAGTTTACAGTCTGTCTCGACTAGGAGGAAGTTTTACTATTTTAAATAATTTCAAATTAGAAAGTGTCAAAAAAAATTAGGGAGTCTCACAAGAAAGGATGAGGTGGAAGAGAGCTGTAAGTATACATCACTGGCACAAAGAAGAAAAGGTGAAGGAGTGTATTGCATTAGCTAAGAAGTGTGTTGAGGATGGACTCTCACCTCAGACAGATAATTGCCTGCTGTCTGTTAAGCTGGGAGCTGAAATCTGTTTCCTTGGTTACAGGGAACTTGATGCTCAATAGTCAAAAGCAAAATGATTTAAAGAATATTTGTTTCATAGCTGAGTGGGCTGAGAGAAAATAGCAGCTTTCCTTGGACTGATGTTCTCTTTAGATGATTCTGGTGATTTCAGGCTTAACATTTCTCACTTGAATCAATGAAACCCAGCAACCTAAGACTTTGGAAAACTTAGTGTGTTGAATGTGACTTAGGTATAAAAAAGATTAGAATCAAAATGAATGAAGAATAATTCATCTTGAATATTTATAGAAGTAATATTGGCATGGAAAAATATGAAGTTTATAGCCTGTTTTAATGTTTATTTAAACAGTTAAAAAATTTCCATTTATAAGGAAAAATTGAGAGTTTATGACTGATTGAATCCGATTTTTAATTTTGGGGGGAGATAGACCGTACAGTAGCTACACCATATGGGATTCACTATATCTTGGAAAGTGTTTCCTGGCTTCCTTATTACAATTAGTTTATCTGTCATCTTTATCCCCATGTAAATGCCTTTAAACTTTTGTGTGGTATGATTATTGGTTCAGAGTTTGTCTCTACCATGGTCTTGAGGTCATCATTGGTCATTATTTTTCTTTATATCACGCTTTGTGCTTAGTGGTTGGCACACATTAGGAACTCAACAAAATGTTAGCTAATTTAAAACCATATTAAAACAGTGTTGGAAAATATAGTAGCTAAGTTTTTATTTCATATGTAGATAATTGCTGTTAGAAATTGACAAGTTTGCCTGGCGCGGTGACGCACGCCTTTAATCCCAGCACTCCGGAGGCTGAGGTAGGAGGAGCATTGTGAGTTCGAGGCCGGCTTGGGCTACAGAGCGAGTGCAGGGCCAGCCTGAGCTACATAGTGCGACCCTGCCTCAAAAAACTAGGGCCAGGAGTTTGGCTCAGTGGCTTAAGCACCTGTCTGGCAGGTCTTAGGTTGTGAGTTTGATCCCTGGTGCTGCAAAAAAAAAAAGAAAAAAAAAACAAAGGGGATTCTTATGGAAATTAGGCTCCAGCCTTTGAAGTGAATGTAAAAGAATTTGTGAACATATTTTAAACCAGTATTTCAGTAAGAAGAAATGAAATATCAAAATGTATGCAACTGTTTTCAGATTTTTCTTCTGGGGGCCAGGGATATGGTTCAGTGGCACAGTGCCTGCCTGGCAAGTGCAAAGTGTTGAGTTCGAGTCTCAGTACCAAAAAATATTTTTTTTCTTCTGAAAAGAGTATCAAAGAGATGAAAAACTAACTGGAAAGAATTATGGAATTAATGTTCTTTGTAAGGGTTATTCTAAGGCATATATTTAGGGAATAAGAAAAGAGAATTGATATAAAGAGAGAGAATGCTTCCTTGAAATCCATGAGTAGATTTGGTATGGGAAAAAATCCATACAAAAAGAACAAGTAGAAGATGTTGTTTTCACGGAAATCAGTTGGTAGAGCATGGTGGGTACACAGATGAGTAGAAAAATGGGCTAATTCCTTCTAATCTATTTTTTTCTGGCACGTGTTGGTGAGTACAATAGTAGAGAATTAGGGATGAAAAAGATGATGCTAGTACTTTTAGGAGAGAAAAAGTGGGAAATGTGAGTTAGCTTGGAGAGTGGGGAAATAAATTTACTATAGAATTTATAGGAAGGTTCTTTGGCATTTGTGAGTGCTCATTTGAAATTCATGATCATAAATATAAGTGTGTTTAGTCAGCACATTTGTGGGATTATGACTATCTTAGGCTAGATCATTATTACCATGTGCCTGAATTATTACAATAGTTACCCAACTAGTCTTCTTTCAGGTTTCCCTTGCTACTGCCATATTAATTTTCTTAAAACACCCTTCTGCATAAATTAAGCTCTAGGCCAAAAACTTTCATTGTTTCATTTTGGTTGTAAAAGCCAAATCCTTAGGCCTGTCATTATGCAGCCTTAGACTGTATCTCCAGCAATGGCAAAACATGGAATACTTTCCATTTGGCAGCAAACTGACCTATTTCGTACTTTTGAAAGCTTATTATGGCATTTGACTGAAATCCTAGTGGAACAGGGCATTATAAGATTCTGAGAGACTAGCAAGGGAGCTATTCTAGTGAGATGTGCTGGTGACCTCAATCAAAGCGTTAGCAGCAGAAAGAGAGGTGAGCTGATGATGGTAAGAGATAGTAGAAGCTAAACAATCCTTACTTACATGTAAGAATAAAATAATCAACAAGTATCTAACGGTAAACAAATTTTTCACTTCCCTGATTATTTAAATCAACAAGTATCTAATGGTAAACAAATTTTTCACTTCCCTGATAGCAACATTTACTGAGAAAGAGAATAGAGCAGAACTGGGAGAAACAGAATGTGGAGAAAAATTAGTCCAGTTTAATACATAATAATTTTGAGATTAGTAACTAACTGTGGTTCCCCAAGTGTCAATTTTTTTCTGTTATGCTATTCACCTTCTTCTTTTAATCTATTTGCAGTGATAAACTCCATTTTATTTCCCAGAGTCCTAGTTCTTCTTTCTGCTAGCAACTGTGCCGTCCTTTGTGCTGTCATTTTAAATGTCACCTCAGGAGCTGTTTTCTGAGCTCAGTTTACTTTGCTTCCCATCTTACCTACTATCTTATTCTTTCATTTTGGTGACACCTCTTGTACTTGAAATTTTTCCTATTTCTATGTCCTCAGTTAAACAGAATCTCCTTGAAGAAGATAGTATTTCATCTTGTGCATGATTAAGTCCCTGACCTTAACATAAAATCTGACATAAAGCAGTCCCTCAAGAAATATTTTGTGAAATCATCTATGAATGTTCAGGCTATGGGCAAAACTGGAGAAATTACATTTGTATATTTACATTTCTCATAACCAAGATCCCCTAATACAATAAGAGAATCTTAATAAGAGAAGAGTAAGTACAGTTTTGAGAGAGAACCACAGTTTCAGGACATGAAGGCCATTATAACATGAAATTTTGCTTCATTAAGAGCTTCTTGTGGAGCCCAAAGAAATATTATCCTTGGCAGTTCTTTGCTTGTGCTGTCAAGTGCACATCTTGGGCAACTGCATTCAAGAAATGTACATTGAATACAAGTTTGTTTCCATGGACACCTAGCAGCAACAGAAGATAGAAATAAGGCACTAATATCATACTTCTGTCTTAATAAAAGAAGAATGAAGGAAAAGTACATAATTTAAAAGAAAAATCACTTGCATAGCAGATCAGAACAAAATCAGATATTGAGTTGATTAAAATAACTTCGGTTTTCTATTTTTATCACTTTAAACATCTTTGAAAAGTAGTACTATTTAAATGAATAGGTAAGATGTATGTACCCTAATGGTTAATTCTGATAATTGCAAAAATGAATATTTCTTTTTTTAAAGAGATAGCAGATAGAGAAAAATATGGTTAGTTTTATTATTCAATTTCATTCTTAAACATTAACACTGCATAAGGCCAATGAGAAGACCATATTTTAATGCTCTTGGAATTAATTATTTCAAATAAATACATAAATGTGAAAAATATAATTTATGTAAATCTATGTAAATGGATGGTTATAGTGAATTAGTGTATAACATTACTGAGTAGATGGCTTAGGGTTTCATTAAATAAAAAAGACGAAAGACCTGAGTTAGCAAGAAAGGGCTCTTTTGCTCTATTTCAGTTGCTTTAGGATGTTAATTTGGTACAAGATGATCAATTTCTCATTAATCATAATAATTAGGAGTAGATTTACTGAGCATTAGTGTAATTTTCAATCATGGTAATAGTTGTGCAACCCTCTTCATTAATATAAATGAGGTAAATTAGAACCATGACATTATAAAGAAGCAGCAGAAGCTGCAGGAACTTTCATGGATCCTCCCTAAATTCCATTAATTTAATTGTAATATGTTGTTGCTTCATACTTATTTTCACTCTCTTTATTTTCCATTGTTAATAGTTCTTCAGATTGGTTAATGAGCATACTAATCTCTTAATTTAAGTGACTGCTATGGTGTGCTCTAAATCATACATACTTATCTTGTCTCATTACCTTTAACCCTTTCTAGATTTTCAGTCAAAACCATTTATGGAGTAGTCACCCATGCAATTGGTAATTAAATATATCAGCACAGTACAAATACAAGAGATAATATGTTTTCTAGGAGATCAGAATTCAGAAAAAAATGCAGATTGCATTGATATAGTTAAAAATAAGAATGAAATTTCAAAATAAAAACTACTCTCTTCATTATTCCCTTAAGATTCTGATTTGTAGCTGCCTTTGGTGGCATATACATGTAATTTCAGCACTCAGGAGGCTGAGGCAAGAGTTTCACCATGTGTTCAAGACATCCTAGGCTAGTGAGTTCAAGGACAGCCTAGCTACACAGTAAAACCTTATCTCAAAAAAAAAAATTCTGATTTATATTCTCAAGATGTCGAAATAAATTCCCTTCTTCATGTTTTATATTTGTTCAATCACTTCTGAAAGACCTTTCCTGAAAACAGTGACTAAATTACATCCTTATGTTTATGATTTTATCTGAGCTTTCAATTGTTTCTTCATACCACTTATCAAACTTAAGATCCAATATCTATTTTTATCATTATTTATTGTATCTTCCTCCAGATTGTAAGTGAATTGAAGTCAGGAATCACAGCTATTACATTATTTATTATATTGCAAAGCCCAGCAAGCATTTATGGGTGAATAAACGAGTGACCTGCTGCACTTGTGACGTTTTGCTCTTGCAAAAATTAAACCATAATCTTAGAATCCAGAATCTATGTTGTTCTTTTTTTCATAAAATAAGGTCTCTGATTTGTCTTTAGAAGTTTTACTCTGTTTAGTTGAGATAAGCACTCATCTTCATTAAGAGAGTTTATTTTCTCAAATGTGTTTATATAATGGAAAACCCATTAAATCAGATAAAATACCCCTCTACACCAGCAGACTTCTTGACTTTGTTATTAGTAGAACTAGAAACTTGTAGTAACTTGTCTTCACATTCATTTGGAGGGGAGGCACAATTTTATTTTTATCCTTTTAGGGTTCTATTTTGTTTTATTTTGCTTGTGCCTGTGAATTATATAAGAAAGTGCAAGAGAAGAAATACATAAAGGTTAATTTAGTTTAAGTTTTATGTAACAAGAGTTGTCACATAAGAAAATAGAGACCCACAGACACAGAATTCCACCAATAGATTAAAGATCGGTCAATGAATAGTAAATTATAAAAATGTGGCAATGCAAAGGGGTTAAGGCTAGGGTAGTTAATTAGGTGAGGTGGTCGGAGACATCAGATTCATGTAACAGAATTTATGTAGATATTCCTGCCTCAGTATACCATCTGTGATGATAAGAACGATACTTTTCTTATCTGATATTGGAAGAGTATTTTTCATCAGAGAATTTAATCTTCTGCTGGACTGAAACAGCATGATGGTCAGATTTGTCTTGTTAAACTTGCTGTTTTTTAAGCAACTCAAAATACTCAATAAGCCAGAGTGACATATTTTGGGGTGGGATAGTATTGACTCTGTCTGTTCAGTAAACTTTTACTGCCTTTTCACACTGGACACTGAGAATGATGTGGAGACATACATGTCAAGGTCATTGTTTAAAAAAAAAACAAATAAACTAGTTTAGTTGGAGGAACAATAATAAAATGTGTTCGTGTGACTAGTCAATGGTAGAATTTGTATCTAAGTTTATTCTAAAGTACCAGAATTGGTGCTTTTCCCACTAAAAACACAGCTGTTTCAAAGGACTTCAGACTTCATTAAAAAACAGTAACATTATTATGGTGTAACAAAGATTAAGTGTGGAAATCATATAATTGGCTATTATGGCCAGAAAACAAGGCATGATTTGTTGGTAGAAAGGCTGAGGAATGGAGTATGTGGGGGAGAGGAGAATATGAATCAGGAGACCAATTAGGAAGTCATTGCTTATCTGAGAAAATGTAATAAGGCAGTAAGAACAAAGGGCAGAGTTGAATTCCAGAGTTGTTGAAAGGGAGAAACACAATAGGTTTCAGACATAGTTGTAAGAGGGAGGAGAGACATGGCTGAATGAGGGTGGTTTTAGATGAGATTTTCCCTTTGTCTATTGGTATCTGGGTCCATGGTTTTACCATTTATAGGAGTAAGATATATAGGTTAAGAAATAACTTGAGAAAATACAAAAAGTTCCTGCTTCTATTTCCTTTTCATGTTGTGGGGACAGATGATATGCCATGGACCTGTTTCTGCTGTTAATATAGTGTTATTAGGCACTGCTGCTGCTTAGCCTCACAGTTTTCAATGTTTATTGCCATCTATGCACTGAAATAGGTTGCTCTAGGTATATTTTCTTTGAAGTATTCACACCAAATACGTGAGGCAAATGTTCATCTTTATTGTGTACTGGTGAAACAGAACTATAGTGAGGTTTAAGTATTACTAAATGACATTATTAAACGCCAGAGTGAAGATTCAGCCTGATTCCAGGGACCATGCATTCTCTATGCCTTCCCTCCACTCAGGTGCACACTGAGTCTGAAGCACCCACAGGATATCCACATTTGCCGGTTTGTGACGTGTGGATAATATTAATTGCCTAAATGTATTTGAAAGTGTAAAACTGAAGTACTCTACCAAGTATGGAAATTATTTTTGAAAACTTTTCATTTTTCATATTCCATATTAATTAATTTCTAGAAAGAATTTGATTAAAATGTGAGTTACCTAGTGGCTTGCAATACTAATAAAATCCAGCCTAAAATGACTTTGAGATTGCTAAGGTTGCTTTTACTTGACGCCTCCAATAGAGAAAAGTTTATGATTGTAAACTTGTAAAAACAGAAGTCACACAGAAATTTTAGTTTTTTTAATAAAAACGGTTTATGTGAAGAAACTGATATCTGGGCAAAAGTTGCAACTAATGTAGCAGCCTTTAAATTGCACAAAGAGAGGTATGTTATCTTTCACATTATAACATTTTAAAGTTGAGTAGTATCAACACCTTTATTATGTTAATCATAAACTCCCTTGTTGGGTACAGTCCACACCACTGCTTATTTTCTCACTTGCAGACACTTTTCATTCCTTAATCTGCCTAACACCTGTAGGGCTGTTTGTGATGCGTAATCTAGAGATTTATTCAGTGCTTTAATTAATTCTACAGGGGCAAGTAGAACCAGAGGTTCAAGATTTATTATCTTTCAGTCTGTTAAACCTACCATTAATTTTTTCTTATGATGAAGAATGCATTAATTTACTAGGAATGACATAAAAAAGCATCACAGACTGGGTGGCTTAAACAACAGAAATTTATTTTATTATAGTTCTTGCAAGTCTGAAATCAAGTTCTTAGAAGTCTGAGATCAAGATATTGATGTGTTTTGTTTTTCTTGCAGCCTTTCTCTTTTCTTGCCTAACAGAAGAACCCTTCTCTCTGTGTTTTCACATGGCCTATGTCAGAATGTACATCCTTGGTATGTCTTTGTCTTCCTACAAGGACACTAGCCTATGGGTTTAGAGCAACCCATATGATCTCTATTAGCTTTAATTGCTTCATTAAAGGCTCTCAGAATACAATTAGTATCCTAATATAAGGAGTTAGAACTTCCGTAATATGAACTAGGAGGGAAACACAATTTAGTTCATAAAGAAGAAATTTTCCTGAACAGAATGTTTTTTGAACTTGTTGGGACTATCTCCTTCCTTTGGTTTTATTACTTGTTAAGTAGGGATATCAATACTTATGCTATTAAACGTTATGGTGTTACAAAAGCTCTTAGAACAGGGCTGAGAACACAGTAGTGATCCTGTCAATGGCTTTCAGAATATATACCGCCATTTTATGATTGTCTGGAATTTCACTTACACAACCAAATTCTTAAACTTTAAATTTAGAGAATACTTTAGTGATAGCATTCTCTTTATTTTTAAAAGAGTTTAAATATGAAGTGAATCTATTCAAAAGATACAATTATTTGAGAATATTCAATGATTTTATCCATATATTTTCTCTCTCCCTCAACCACTTGGGGGAAAGAGACAGACACAGAAACAAGACAGAGAAAGGGACAGCTTTATGTTTGAGTTATATTATCATGATTTGTCTTGTCTGTGGTGTCGCGAGATGTCTAATATTTTGGTTTCAAAGATTTCTTTTTATTAAAAATACATTTTAATTTTCAGGAAGTGTTAATTTTTGGAACTTTGCTAATTTGGGAAATTATAGAAACTTTCTTTACTGTGAATTTAGGTTTAATGAATTAATTGCCCTTTAAAAGATAACTGTTTGCCAGTTTCTTTCAAAATTGATGTGCTAGCGTCAGATTGCCATCTGTCCTTATTTAATATAGGAATAGTGCCATAGTACAGAGTTGAGGAAACAGAACTCATACCAGCATAATGGGTTCTGTTCCCATTGCCTTCCCTGAGAGACTTAACAGGTCTCTGAAACTGACTTGGTATTTTCTGTGACTTCCTACACTATGTTAGGTTAATAATGATTATTGACTACCTTGATAACAATATTATTGGAACTGAAAATAACTTTTATAAAATGTATGTGGGAAGAAGCCCTAAAAGGCGTCTATATAGACTTCAGTATTTCAAATTGTATCGCAAATAAAAAAGCATCATTGTGGTAGGCAGAATTACACAATGGTCCCCAAATTCCTACCTCCTGACATGAGTGCCTTGTACGGTACCATCTCTTTGACTGTGGGCAAAACCTGTGAATATGGTGGGATAGTCACTACCTGGATAAGGTTACTGTATATAATACATGGTGGCTGGCTAATTACTGTGATTATTTTATTTAGAGGGTGATTTGAATTCAGAAAGATTTTCTTGCTCTCCCAGAAGAAAAGTAACATTCATTTTTGTGAGCTAACTCTAGGCAATGCTGGTCATCATCCCAAAAGACACATTCCCAAAACCATAATCTCAAATGCTGAAATTTCAAAATGTCAAAATCTGTATGTCTCAAGACCAGCTTGGGCTACAAAGTGAGCCCAAGTCTAGCCTGAACTGCATAGCAAGACCCTGTCTTAAAAAAAAAAAAAAAAAATCCCTAAATGAAAAACCATGATCCCAACTGATTAAAATCCCAAACATTAAAATCCTGAAAACCAAATTGCAATTCCCATGTGAATAAAAGTGTAATAGGTGTAGACAGATGAATTCTAGGGAATGGATTATGTATTTTTGGTTTTGCACAGGATAGCTACATCATGGAGGGCAGACTGAATACCTGGAAATCTAGTGTAAGGCATTACTTTGGGTGTGTCTGTGAAAGAATTTCCAGAGGACTTTACTGCATGTGTCTGACAGGACTTTGAAGGGTAGAGCCATCCTCAGTGTAGGTGGCTACTGCATTAATACGTTCTCTGGTGGTGGGGTGGCGGAGGAACTATCCTAGTGTTGTTAAAGTTTAAAATGTAGTTAATGACCATGAAAGTTGGCCAATTGTTATGGAATGCCTCTGTGCTTGTAATCTGTCACTGTAATATAATTTTTCATTTGTTAAATTTTATTTTCAGTTTTTCTCTTTCTTTCTTACTACTTTCAATTGTCACTGGTAGGTATTTTCTCTTTGCATCATTATCAGTGGTAGGGATATAGTGCAAAGACTTTTAAAGAGCTCTAATTCAGTTTATGCATCTTGTGCTTTCAACTCTGTAAAAGTGTATTATACAGCATCGAACTCATTTTTAAGTAGTATGTATGCACATAACTTTGAAACTTTCTCTAAGAGATGTCCCTTTGTATATATGAATTTTGGAAAAATAAAATTTCTCAATATTGTGACTCTATAATCAACTGTAGAAATGGCAATAACCCATCTTAATTATTGATTAACCACATAAAAAGCCTTAGACTGCCCATCACAGAATTTCATTTGACCACAGTTACAATGCCAAGTGCATGTAACTATCAATAATAGTGGTTTGTGCTTGTATATTTTGCTTTTTAATATGTTTTAATGAATATTGCTATTCTTCTCCTAATTGCTCTACCATTACAACTTATCATTAGTATACTTGAGTGTCTGTGCCTGTAAAAGTAAGCAAATTAATAAATGTTGCCTACTTTATTGTAGCTCTGTCATCTTTCTACTTCTCATAAATAAATTCTCCTTTAAAATGTAAATAAATATCTGTTAAAATTGTTTTAGGATTTTTAATATTTCTGGATTTTAAAATGTAGAGATTTTTGGACTTTAAGAATTTTGATCCCTAAAACTTTTGAGATTTCCAACAATCACAAATGCAGCATTTAGGGTAGTGTCTTTTGTGATTATGGCCCAAAGCTGATTGTGGAGATCATGTGGTAAGAAACTGTGGGCACTCTGTTGCTAGCAGTTTCTACCTAACAGTACCAAGAAATTAGAGACTTCATTTCTACCACCACAGTGAACTAAATTTTGCTGAATGAATTTAGAAGGTCCAAATGAGAACTTCATTTTGTTTAATACATTGATGACAGCTTTTTGATCCTTCTGAGGGAAAATTCAGGTAAGCAAAGCCCAGAGTTTTGACCTACTAAAACTAAGATGATAAATATATCTGGTTTTAACCTATTAAACTGTCTTAATGTGTTATAAAGCAATATAAAACTAATAAATTATGTGCCATAGATATGATAGAATAGGTAATTCTATACTTGTTTAATTTTTAAAATTAATAGTCTATAAAATGTGAAGTGTTTTCCTTTGAGATTGAAATACTAGTATGTAAAAAGATTGTGCTTATTGTATTACAACTGTCTTTATTGTCTTTGATCATAATTAAAACCGGATGTAATTCTCATCTTTTTTGTTTTTGGTACCGGGGATTGAACTCACAACCTCACGCCTGCCACACAGGCGCTTATGCCACTGAGCTAAATCCCCAGCAACACTGGATGTTATTTTCATGTTGTATGAATTACTAGAAGTAGCAAACTACTGTGTTACAACCATTCCTATATGTGATGCATTGGTTTTTTCTAAGAAGTATTTTTATGCCTTTTCCATTAAAAACTTTCTGGTATATTTAAAGTGGAATGGATAATTATGTAAATGGAAAAGGTACTATCCTTATCCTTTTTTTTTTTTTTTTTTTTTTTTTTTTTGCGGCACTGGGGATTGAACTCACAACCTCGTGCCTGCCAGGGCAGGCGCTTAAGGCACTGAGCCAAACTCCCAGCCCTGGTTTTTTGAGGCAGGTTCGCACCATGTAGCTCAGGCCGGCCTTGCACTCGCGTTGTAGCCCAAGCTGGTCTCGAACTCACAACGCTCCGCCTATACCTCAGCCTCCCGAGTGCTGGGATTAAAGGCGTGCGCCACCACGCCCGGCTACTATCCTTATCCTGAAAAAGCTACATTTCCATGTTGCTCTTGTTTAATGTTTCTGTTCTTTCAGACTATTACACTTCCAACTGGATGTTATTTTCATCTGAATCCTGTTTATATTCCTTTGTATTGTATAAATTATAGAATGTAAAATAAGAATGAACAGTAAAACAGCATGGATTTTGCCTATAGCGTTTTTAGACTCTAAAGAATTTGTGTATGTATTAGGTTTGTATTTTACTCTTGATTAAGATTCCAATATTTAAAAAATACACTATTGCTACATTTACCCTAGTGTATAACTTATATCTAGAGGAATATATTATTCTTGTGTAGTACTTAGCACTGTGTATTCATCAGCATTTCCATTGCTGAGACAAAATGCATGACATTTAAATTTAAGGGAAGAGAGCAGTCCATGATTATCTGGTTCCAATGTAGAAGCATCATGGCAGAAAGATGTGTTAAAACAAAACAGTTCTTTTCATGGTGGTCAGGAAGCGAGCAGGGGTGGAAAAGTCTGGTAACTAGGTATAGTCCCCAGGTTCATGCTACCATGATCTATTCAGACACACTCAGAACTATACTTTACTAACCTGCTATTCTTTATTATTTCAGTCAAGTTGATAATCACAGTTAACTGTCCCACTGTCATTTGCCTAAGTAAGCAATGAAACAAATATAGTATAACAAGAACAAAACCAATTGTTTTAATAAACATGCTTGTAGTCCAAGCATTCTGGTAGACTGAAGCAGAAGGATCACAAGTTTAAGTCCCACTGGACAACTTAGCAATTTAATGAGAGCCTATCTCAAAATAGAATAAAATAAATAAAATAAAATAAATAAAATACAACAGGCTGGGGTTGAGAAGGACCAGGATTCAATCTTCAGGACTACAAAGCAAAGCAAAAATGTAACACAAACAGTAATGCATGCTTATATTGTTTCCAGTGGCTCTCTAAAGAGTCTAAAAAGGATGCTGAATGGTTGGAAATACACTTTCTTGGCATTTCTAGAGATATGAATAAACTTTTTCATAAACGTTCCTAACCCATTTATATACTCATAGAAAACCAGGACATTCATTTTCTTTTCAATATTCTTAAACATTTTTAAAAATATGGCTAGGAATTATGGCATATTTCTGTAATCCCAGCATTTTGGGAGGGTGAGGCAGGAGGATCTGAAATTCTAGCCCAGTCAGTGCACCATAGTGATTTAGCAAGTCTGTGTCTCATCAGAAAAAGTTTTAAAAAGGGCTGAGGCTCAATGCAACAGCGACAACAACAACAACAAAACAGCAACAACAGCAACAACAAAAGATTTAGGGAGGGAAGGACTAACACATGAACAAACATGGTTGCTACCTGATGAAACACACAAAACACAAAGCATGATTTATATAGGGATTTGTTAATATTTCTTACCCATGAGGATTACAAATATTTCTCTTCTTTTTTATTTTTTCTTTTATCCATTGTTTCCATCTATACTTCTGTTTTCCAACATGTTGCTTTGCCCTTTGGCCATAATTGAAATGGAACTGTGATTTAAGATGCTAGCTTCACCATTACCATCATCTGACTCAATAGCAATTCTGAATTGTGTTTTAAATAAACTTGTTGTGACTTTGATCACATTATTATTGGGTGTGAATTGAGAAGTGTCTTAAGAGTGACAATGTTTAAAGAGACTTCTGAATTTAAACATGAGACATTTGGCTTCTTCCCATTTACTTTCAAAGGTGGAAATATACTGTTAGGAAAGACAAAAAAAGATACAAAATAGCTTACTTCTTCATCATCCTCTTCCTTTTTTGTCTTCCTTTTTTTGCTCCTGTCTTTCCTGTTTGTTTTACTTTGTTTTTCTTGTAACAGCATGCGTGTAGGGGACAATGGATTGATATACAAATGAATTAAGAGACGTCAGGTAATTCCTACAATTATTTTCTTTTCTCTTCATTTGCTTCTCTATATAACAAATTGGGATGTGGGAGTATTAAAAATTTGAACAGGAAATAGAAATGGAAGAGAAAGAAGAAGGTAGAGAAAGAGAAAAAGAGAAATCAAAAGAGAAAAGGAAAGCAAAAGAGAAGCAAGAGTATCTACACGGGTAGAAAGTGGTACAGCTTCTCCCAACCTGTGGAATTGAGCTCCAAAGTGGGCAGGTTGAAGCACAATGTTAAAAGACTTTGACCATGGGCCTTAGTCAAGTAGTTCTTAGTAGTCCAAGGCATGGACATGGTTTATAGATAAATCATTGTCCATAGAAATGTTTTGGTTGCACTTGTATACCATAAAACTAACACCAAATTTCTTCAAATTTTAAAAAACCTTCTAGCATAGAATTTTTGAGTGTGTGTGACTTTTTTATACACTTAAAAGCCTGAATAAATAAATCCAGTCTTGATGCTCTAATTAGTATGATCAATTAATAACTTAACTTAGAGATATAAAAAAGAATGTAATATTATTCCATATAAATTTAGACTCTGTAGAAAACCTATCCTAAAACTTACTGCAGAAAATTCACAAAAGATGATAAAAGTTGAATAAAAGTTAACTGTACATGCATATTTGTAACAGAGATAGAATTTTTTCCAAAAAGCTTTTTTTAATTATAAATGTGATATATGTTCATTTAATGAAACTTAAAGGTACCAAATATGTAAAAATAAAATCAGCCATTCTCTCATCAGTTTATTTTCATCTCTATTAATGCATATGTTTTATGAATATATGAATATACTTAACAATAATTTCTCACACTATAGCTGTCCAATTTCCCTTTAATGTCATGTATATTCACTTTTTTGTATGTTTATGTATAGCTCTTATCACACTCTTCACACACTGTATTTGTTTATGTGCCTGTACAAATTTTGGCATATACTTTATCTGAGGGGTGGTGTTGATAGCAGGTGTAAGTTAGAAAAACATGACAAGAGCCCAAATAACATTTGAGTTCCAATTGAATCCCTACTAGATATGTGATCTTTCCAAGTTACTAATGTTTTCCTGTTTCAATTTCTTCTTCTGTATAGTATTATTTTTGTTAGATTAAATGAAGTCTTAACCTTAATATACCAGTTCAATCCCTGGTATATCCTCTGTAATCATTTGATGGTATGTATGCTTATTATCCATTGCAATGACAGAAATGATATAACAATCAAATCATTCTCTTGTAAGACAACAAAGAATGCAAAAACATTGCATTAATGTCAATTTTAAGTGAGGTTATCTAACAGAAACTTTCCTGCTGAATATGCCACCTTGCTTGTGAAGAGAAATATAATGATAAATAATTTGTAAAACTATTAAAACATGATGTTCATAGTTAATAAAGTTCATGATTTGAGTTCTAGCATTTTCTTTAATGAGAGAGAGATAAGTTCAGAGTGAATGCACATCTCTGAAGATGGGATATCCCATTGAAGTTACCAACTAAGTCTTTCTCATTCTGCCTTTTAAATATCTTTGGCAACTTTCTCCATCTCTATTCATAGTCGACATACAAGTCCTTTACATGTACCTTACAACTATGAGGAAACCAAAACACAAATGAAATGGAGGCATAAAGAGGTGAATATAAGCCGGGCGTGGTGGCGCTCGCCTTTAATCCCAGCACTCGGGAAGCTGAGGTAGGCGGAGCGTAGTGAGTTCGAAGCTGACTTGGGCTACAACGCGAGCACAAGGCCGGCCTGAGCTACATAGTGCGACCCTGCCTCAAAAAAACCAGGGCCGGGAGTTTGGCTCAGTGCCTTAAGCGCCTGCCCTGGCAGGCGCGAGGTTATGAGCTCAATCCCTGGTGTCGCAAAAAAAGAAAAAAAAAAAAAAAAAAAAAAGAGGTGGATATATCTGTTAAGGGGTGCTCTGTTAAGTGAGGGAGTCAGAATTCAAATGAGAGTCTTTGCCAATCCCATTAGGAAATGTGATAGAGTTGAAAATTTCTCTCCTCTCTCTAGTTTACATATCATTTTAAGTTATTTAGTCAGTTATAATGTTAGTTTTAAATTATTCATGGTTTAAAGACCTGCAGAAATGCTTATGTGCTATTTGGTGAGTCTCAGGAGACACAAAATAATTTATTCACAATTTATTTCCTCTTTTCTGTAATCTAATTTTTAACAGGATGTTTACTGCTAGAGATTCATAGCTAGCAGAATGGCTATTGCAAAGTAGAAGTAATTTGCTAATGGCCTCTCCATTGACAAACTTGGCAATGGACAAGGAAAACGTATTAATTTTTATGACCCATACTCTGTTAATACTCACTATAAAATACATATTTTTCTCAATAAAAACAATAGTGTACAGTCATTATTTTGGAAGCTGACTTAATTAATTTTGTAAAAGTTTTAAAATTATTTACATGTAAGTATGATTAAACATTCAATTATACATTATCCTAGAATATTACTAAGACAAATTATGCCCATTAATTCAACTAGAAATTGATTACATTTCAGAATCCTAGAGAATTAAAAAAAACCCTAAGAAATGATAATGTAATTTCTCTAGACGTACCTGTTTTTAAAATGTCATGTAGGAAAATGTCTAATTTATTTTAAAAATTAATATTAACTGCAAAATGGTAACAATTTTGTTCGGTCTGTGAGTCACAAAATAGTTCACATGGATGATTAGAATATTTTTTAAAAATATCCTTTGGGTGAAAAGATGCAAAATGCAGAAGTTAGTTTCCTTGATTTAATGTTTCTTATTTAATCCCTGAAAGAAAATCTATCTCTTAAGAAAACATCTAGGATTATCTTTCAATTTGTTTAATAAACTGGTTTTGGTTTCTTTCACATTTCATTCTAGCTCTTATTTTCTTCAAACAGTCTTTATGCTTTTCTCAGGAATCCTCTAAATTTTTCAGTTAAAATCTGGATACTCTTCAAGTAATGCCAATATTATAGTAAGACACATTTTATGATTGCAGTTTTAAGCCAGCCATGGTGACAAATGCCTATAATTCAAGCACTTGGGCCCTTGAGAGGCTGAGGCAGGAATTTGCCATGAGTTTGAGGCTAGCCTGGACTGCATCATGAATTCAAGGCCAGCCTGAATCACTCAGTGAGACTGTCTCAAAAAAAAAAAATTCCTTCTTATATAAGCATTTTGTTTTTAATTATCTAATATAAATACATAAAATACAAAAATAGTATAGCAATCTATTTTAACTCAAACTTATTTTTATTACATAAAATCAAGTAATTCAGTAAACGTAATGGACAGGAATGACATTATAGTATTTTATGTTTATATACATATATTGACAAAAATGCTTTTTTTACTATTGACTATATACTTTCTGGCCTTTAGGATTCTATAAATCTTAATTAAACAATGTTCTGCCTCAGATATTCAGTAGTATCAATCACTTTACAACCCCGATGAAAATCTTTCAATAGCTCCCTATTGCCTCCTTGATGATATCTAAACTTCACAGAATAAATGCCTCTGGTTTGACTTCATGTGACCACTTTGGCCTGATGAATTACTACTAACCAGTGTTATTGAAGCTAGGTTTAACCTCTTATGTCTTTAGTCCACAGCCTAGAATGCCCTTTTCCAACTCTTACACAATTTAGGTGCCACCTCCTTTTGGAAGCCACTTCTGGTCTCCCAGTGCTTTCCTGACATACACTTTTCATAAAATGTACCACTATGTATTAAATGCGTATTTAGTTATCTGTCTCTTTAGCAGATATGTAAGCTTTTCTAAGCAAGAAACTATTTTATTCATGATTGTATTCACAAAACCCATTATAATATGTGCTGCACTGGAGGCATTTGATAAATATGTGTTGATTGAATGTATGAATTAAAAATGATGATAATAGCAACCCCAAACACTCAGGAATCATGAAATAGTTTAAATAAAAAAATAAAAATTATTATAATTGTTAATTTTAATATAAATATGTTTCATAAATATGTGTATGAATATACTAAAATAATTAAAAATAAGTATAAAAACTTTTTACTAATTAAAATATTTGTTTAATGATAACAAAATTTTAGTATTTAGGGCTAACAAAAATGAATTACATTTATAAATACATCCTTTTCTATATACCAGACCTATTCCATATGGTAAATAATTGTTCCTTTCTCCACTATTCATTTAGCATGATGCTGTACACTCCATATTCTCTAATTATTTTCATGTTTTAGTCATATGCATTATATCTTCAGAATTGTAATTGTTTCAGAGCTGCAGCTCTCACAACTTAGTATAAAATATTAATGATTTTGCAATATATTTCAAACTAAAAATTTCTTTGAAATTTGTTTTCCTATGTTCATGAAAGACAGAAACAAAATTTTTAGATTCTGTAAACGGACTTTATATGACAACAAAAACCTACTTTTCCCTTTAATAATTAAATTAACAGAACATTAACTTGTTCTCCATAGTCATTGAGTCTATAAACCAGATTTGCTTTCCCTTAAGTTAGCAAATCATTATCATAAAATACAGTGTATTTTAATATTCATAAATCACCTTATTTCTCAGGTAATTCCAGAGTCATAAGAGAACATTAACCTTAGTCACTATATAGTATAAATGCCAAGAAACTAGTTAATTAAAAAGTGTGTGAATGAAACATTTGTAAACTCTAACATTTCTTAAAGTATTTTAAGTTCCTTAAGAATGGAGGAAAAGTATGATACCATGTAATTTATGCTAATAAACCATAACATGGGAAAACATTTTTTATTATATTTTCTGCTGATTCTATATGAAAAATATCTTAGCACTGTTTTAAGGTAAAATGTAATATTTATTATTAAAATGAACATATTTTCAGTTTTTATTTTGTATTAAATGATAACTGAATATTTGCTTTACATATGATGAGTTCACAATATCCCAAAATAGCAATAGTTTACAAAAAGAAGGGTTTTGGGCCGGGAGTTTGGCTCAGTGTCTTAAGCGCCTGCCCTGGCAGGCGCGAGGTTGTGAGTTCAATCCCTGGTGCCGCAAAAAAAAAAAAAAAAAAAAAAAAAAAAAAAAAAAAGAAGGGTTTTATTTATTTTTTTCTTTTGCTATTTATAAGAATTTCTGAAATTAATCCAGTGTTGGTGGTGATATGAATATCAGCAGTCCTTTCTACACGATGCCTATTTGTCCCTCATTCATTTTGCTACTACAGTTCCAGTTATTGGATTTGATTGTCTGATAGCAAGATGAAGAAGTGGTCAGAGGAAAGTATATCTCCTTCATGTAAAGAAGTTTTTTGAAGTCACACAAGTACCATTCAACATCTTTTGCTGCAATTTAAGATTGTGGTTATACCTAGTCTTAAGGACAGCTGGAAAGTCTCAAATTTCAGTGGAACATTTGTCACTTGGGAAGAAGAGAATGTACTTCAGAAGCAACTGGTCATTTATGATAGAGAATGCAATGCAACCAAATCAATTCCATCAGAACTGAAAGCAATGTGGTTGAAGGATACAGTTTTAACCCGAAATAAACGTTGTGCTTAAAGCAGTAGTTTTCAAGTCAACATTTTATTGAGAACCTATCTTGTGTTTGATACTTGGGGATATAATGGGAAACTGAAGTCAAGATACCTTCCGTGATTGAATTTATAACCGATATATGGCAACAAACCTCAAAGAAAGTAATTAAATACCCAGTATGTAGAATTCAGCCAAGGTTTACTGGTTGTTTGAAGTTTTGTTATTGAAGATATTGTCACTATGATTTATACAACGAAATGACAACTACTGTACCATAAAAATATTCTTTAGTGAACTTCAGTGAATCTATTTGATTCCTGCTCAAACATACCTGCCTGTTTAACTTTAATTTTTATATTCATGTCTAAAGGCTTTATCTATATCTCCTACCTACTATTCTTTATGCCTAACTATACAATATAACTGAAGTGAAATGTAGCATCTGAACCTTGAAATGAATGAGAGATTGCATAAATATTATTAGGTGCTGTTGATGAAATGATCAAATTATGTGCAAAGCCACAGTAACTGAAGACTTGGCAGAGAGCACTACTAAGTTGGATTTACTGTCGATGTAATTATAGAGGTGATGACATGACAAGGTCAATGGCATTGAAAGAAGTTGTATTACTCACAGTTTCCAAGAGGAGAAGGCATGTCACACCAGTCACGGTCCTATATACAGTAATTACTAGATTCAGGAAGGAAGTAAAAGGAACAAGGGAAGAGAATAACACTCAGTCGTTACTGTGGTTTTCAAGAGAAGGGAAAGGCAGGGCCCGTAGATAGTATAGGATAAGGCAGTTTGAATAATTGCATTGCACTCTAGGTGTGGTAGTCTTTAGTCTGGTTTTTGGCCCGGGGTGATTTATGACAGGAACAGTGTAGGACTGGTAAATGAAAGTGATAATAGAAGAGGTAGTTGGGGATCTGTGCTTTATATTGTGTCTTATTCTGTTCAGACTGCTGTAACAAAATACCATAAACCAGGTAAGTTATGAATGATTTAAATTTATTTCTCATAGATCTGGAGACTAGGACATTTAGTATTAAGGGGTCAGCAAATTTGCTCTCTGATGAGGACTTACACTTTGCTTCATAGATGACACCTTACTTCATTCTTATATGGTAGAAGGGGCAAAACAACTCTCTGGGGCCTCTTTTTCATTTTATGAAAAAATAAAATAATAAGAGAATAACAATAGTTAATACACTGTGTATCATTGTCTTCAAAATAGTTACTCAGAGTACAAGAAATACACCAAAAAGATTCTTGCAAAGAAGAAGCAAACAGATAATAATACAAAGCTTCCTTTTCAAGGAACTAAGCTAAGGGCTTCTTTTATAAAGCCTGTAATCCCATTATTGGGATTCTATTTTATGTCTGATTACCTCCCATTGGCCTCTCCTTCTAATACTACCACACTGATGATCAGGTTTCAGCATTCAAAATTGGAGCAAGGATAGGAACTTTTATATTATACTTTTTTTTTTTTTTGCTTATGAAAGTGGTCCTAACAAGTTCTTACTATCTTAACAAATTGACTAGCTCTACTTCTCTAGGATTAGCAAGGCCTTACAATGTCAAAATATTCAAAAAATATAAAAAGTAAGAATTATGACAAATAGATACTACTATGTCACACAGTCTTCACAGTTTTCTTCCCTACTTTATCTGCAATATTTAGTCTTCAAATTCTCATGTTTGTCTGGTGCTTTCTTTTTCTAAAATTTGTTTTTATTGGTAGTGATTATAAAATAAGCCTATAAGTTGGATTCAAGATAATTGTAGAGTGTTTCATAAAGACTGTTTAATGTTTTTGTCAAAGAATTAAAAGAAATCTTTGAAAAAAATTGAATATTTTGAATATTATCAAAGAAGGCATTTATGTTCATATTGTAAATGTGAAACATTAAGAATCATATGTCATTCTATAAAAAATTTGTCAAAAACAATTCTTAAAACTCAACAACTTGATTCATTATTCATTATAAAAATTAATACACAGACATAATTATATTCTAAACCTTTTTGAATTAAACTTTAGTTGCATTTTCAAGATGAAGGGTTATTCAGAACCCTTTCCTGGGTATTTAGTTTAAATATGGTGATTCACTTAAACTAGCGATTCATTTTGGATTCATCTTCAAGAATCATATCCTATTATAGATAGAAGTGCTCTGGATATAGTCAGGATGGTAGGAGAAAAGGAAAGAAGTCAAGGACTCATGGAGGGTACTCCCAACTTCAACTTCACAATCTTATGGAAACACTATAGTTTCTGCAAAGGGTTTTTTTGAAACCTGTAGACTCAATTCAGTGTTTCAAAAATTGAATACAGAATTATGTGGCTGTATATGTTTGGAAAACATGCTGAACAAAGTTAATTTTTTTTAAAATTACAGGTCTTTCTGGACTTATTAAAATGATGCATTATAGGTATCCAAGGAAAATTCAAATTTTCTCACAAAATTTTTTTCCTTTTAAGCATCTTTTAGGTTAAGTGTGTACTAGATATGTTTTGGGAAACTCCGATCTAGGGAATAGAAAGGATGGAAAGCCATGTAAAACCTTTGTTATTTAGCTAGTTCATCTATAAAGTGGGAAAAAAACCTGATCAATAAATTGTTTCAAGTTATATTGAAGATCAAGTTAGATTGTTTCTGATGATATTTTTAAAACTGGGTTTTGGTGTGATAAGCTATATTGTAGCACATATTTAGTTTAAAAAATTTAACTTACATGTAAAGTTTCTCTACTATATTAGAAACTTCATGAGAGCAGGATTTCGTCTTCTTTGTTATGCATTCCCCACATCAAATGTAATACCTTACTCTGAGTAAGTCCTCATATACTTAACATATTTGAGTGGACTAATGATATCTGGGTGGTAATATGCTCTTTAGAGAATAGTACTTAAGAAAGTGGTTTTTGAGTTAAACAAATTCAAGTTTAAATCAAGCTACCAAGTGAGTAGTTTGTAACTCTAGGCAAGTTGCTTGTAAATTAGATGTTCCATAGTGATTATGATAAATAAAACAATCTGTGAAGAGTTTGAACTAGCTCCTTTGAATACTTGTATCACAAATAGAACAGTGATTCTCAAAAATTTGGTTCTGAAAACTGGATCAGAATTTCCTGTGAACTTGATAGAAATACACATTTTAAGGCCTGACTCCCAGACCCAAGGAATCAGGAAACTTAAGAGTGAGACCCAGAAATCCGTTTTAATAATTCTGCAGCCAATTCTGATGCATGCCAAAGTTTAAGAGTCACTGAAATAGAGAAAGAAAGATTAAATTTATATCAAGTCTGTTTTTCATGAGCAATCACCAATGAATTTTAAGTTCCTGAACCAACCTGTAAGGAATTTGAGGAATCTAAAGTTAACTATAATATATGTGTTAGCATGCAAAGAAGAAAAACTGGTAGTTTCTGTCATGGTCCAGGTTACCTCATCTCTTAGGTCCTCAAAAATCAGTTATTGGTGGAGATAAGCAGTTGAGACAAGATTAAGGTTGTGGGAATTCTGATCATGAGTTATAGAACCCTGAGCCACAGTCACAAGAAACTTAGTATATGCTGCTATCAATAAAAATATCTATTTTTATCTGTCTGTAATTAAAATTACTAAGATCCCAAAAGCTTTAATTTGTCTAAGTATATTGTTCATGTAAATTAGAAGCAGTGACATATGAAAAGAAAGCAAAATATTAACATATACAGTATCATAATGCTCAGTGCAACCATGGGATATGTATAAGTGACATAATCCTTATTTTTAAATGAAAAAAATTGAACTAAAATATAAAATATTTTTCTCCTAGAACTCCCATATACTCAGTGGCTTAAAGAAGAGAATTTTATTGTCTCGAGGTTAGAAATCCAATGTCCATATTATATTTGAAGCAACTAGAGAAAGATCAGTTCCACGCCTTTCTCCTTGCCTCTGATAGTTCTTCATCTTGTAACAACATAACTATAAATCAGCATGTCATTCTCCCTATGTGTATATCTGTGTCCAAATATTCCCATTTTAAAAGGATACCTGCCATATGACATTAGGAGACTATTCTATGGCAATTTGACCTCATTTTAATTAATTATATGTACAGTGACTCTTTCTACATAAGAACACAACCTGAAATACTAGGGTTAAGATTTTAACGTCAGAGATTTTAGTGGACGTGGCTAACAAATTGAAGACAGTTAGTATATATTTGTAATTTTTTCCAGCTGTACATTAATTCATGTCAGAAATTATTTTACATTTTGTTTAATGAAAGGGAGTTTATTGTGGCGTTTAACTTTGAATAAATAAATGGAAAGGAAGGTAAGGTTATGATGATTAGTCTGTTAGGAACAAAATCCTGCCAGGGATGTTGAGTCCAGTGAGAGATTTTGACTTCTATTTTGTTGGCAGGTAAGAACAATTACTAGCAGAATAAGAGGATAAAAGTGGATTTTTAAAAATAATAAACAGTAAAGTGCAAGATGAATTAGAAGAAAGATAAAATGACAGGTTCACAAGAAGACAAGACACAACAAATGACACATGAAGACAACTATAGCTAAAATTCAAATTTGAGGCAGTAAAGCCAGAAGCGGTGGATTTAATGCCTAACAGACAAGGAAATTGGTTTTAATTATATTTCTAAATTTTCCCTCATTTCCTTATTGTATTAAATTTCTTTGCTGCTTCAGTTGGTGTCAGTAATAACACTGGTCATAAATTCCTTATGGGAAATGTAAAAACAGATTTCTTGTCAAAAAATTGTAGTGTTGTAAGTACATCAGTCTCCATGATAATGAAATAGAGAATTAGTTATATGATGGATCTTGAAGTTTAAAAAAGAAAATTGAATTTCTGTGAGTGCACCACAATATCTCTCTGATAAACACCTACATTAGCTCTTTTAGACTTGCTTTGGTCCTAAATTGTGGCTATCAATTTAATGTTTCTTAAATTATTAGAAATCTATGATATTTTCCTGTCTTATCTGATCACTGTAGGTTACTGTGCTGTCACAGTGTCATGCCTGAAGTATATTTTATTGGTTAGTAAATGATTTATATGAAATCTGTAGCCGTTCTTGAGCCAAATAAAAGAAATGAGAAGATGAATCCTTGTGTTTCATAGGACATGATATCATTTTCTAAATTAATTAAGAAGATTTTACTTCCAAAATATTCGATATAGTTGGAATGTTTTCCTACAAGTTCTATAAAAGAAACTAAAGTCAGAGATTGAGTTTTTGAAAATGGTTTTAAGTAAACATAGCTTTTTAAAATTGTATATATGGAATGCTAAGAGGAAATTTTTGAAGTTGATAAAATAAGAAAAAATATGGGTTGTATATAGATAGAAATTTTTTTATAAACTTGAGATGAATATATGTATCATATTCTGCACAGACAAATCTATTTTCACAGCTGTCCTACATTAGCAGCTCTCAGCACTGTCTCCACATTTGAATCACTTGGGGAAGTTTTAAAAAGAGTTTTGATGGCTGTTTCAATTCTCATTAGATTCTGAGCTTATTGAGTTGGAGTCCAAGACTCTTCAGTATCAGTATTTTTAACATTTTTCATTTTCAAGCATAAGTGAAGTTATAAGTGAAAACCCTACCCTACAGTTTTTGTCAACTTGGATATCACATTGTTGAAGACATACAGAACTTTATTCACTATCACAATCAATATATTACAGTCATTCTAAGCATTTATGTTCATACTGTGCACAAATACCAGTGTCTATAATATATTACAAGAAATTACTTTTGCCTGAAATAAATGTGAACTTATTGAAAATAAAGCCACCTTGATATTTAGAAAATTAACTTTATGGACCTGGGAAATACAAAACTGTTATATATTTTTGATTTACTTTCCGGTATGTTTACTCATCATTCAACAAAATTTTATAGAGAGATAACTGTGTTAAGTACCATTATAAGTGCTTGCAGTCATGCTGTAAATAAAAGAGACAAAATATCTTGCCCTCAGGAAGGCTATATTCCAGTTATAGGGCTTTAAAATTCATTTGTCACTTAATATCACTACTTCATTTTCACTGTATTTATTTTACGTTACTTACTGATTTTCCACTTTCCATAGTAATACAAATTTTCTTTTTAAAATAAATTTTTATATTTTAAAATGCATTCTTATCAAACAAAATGAATTAATATTAGGTAAAACCCTGATGTGTCACAGTTATGAACCTAGGTTACAGATCCTGGGCCACATTCTCAACCTCAATATATGGACCTTAAAATGATTTAATTGCTTAAATATGTGAGAAAAAACAGAGTTGAAACCTTTACATATGTTTAAGAAAGTATATCCTTTAGAAGTATTTTATTTTTTATTCAGCATTGCATTTATTTAAATGTTGTTATAAGTACATTAAATACTATTCGGTCCAATAATATATGTACACATCCCTTTCTGAAACTCATCACCCTATATGCCAGACAACAAATGGCTAGAAGACAGATGAAGGAGAAAGAAATCAAATGAGAATAAGCAATTGAAATATCTCTTTGCATTGAGATAGAAGTAATAAAGGCTGTCTTTGAGAATATGTTTTGAAATAGTGGACACAAACCTTATTGCTTATTTGAGAGAATAAACATGTAATGATCTTTAATCTGAGTCAGTACTATACTTGGAAACATTAGCATTCAGATTAAGTGCCACTGATGAGACTACTGTGTGTGTATGCACATGACTAAATAAAAACCATAGAAAAGGCAATGTCTATCATAATGCAGTGCTTGTATTCTTCATTTTATGGAACTCCTTACCTGGAATAGATTGGAGTCACACAATAGTGATTAATACTAATATTGACCTTAATAAATCCAAATTACAAAATAAATTGTATGTTACTATTTTATTTTACTAAGTAATAATACCATGGCTTAAACAGCATATTTAGTTTCCCAAGAATGAACTCTGTTACAGCAATTAATTTTGATAACTAGTGATCTATTAAAATTCAGTTCAAGGTTTTAACAAGATACACTGATGACTATCAGATATAGGAAATAAGAGGCACATTAATAGCACTCAAGATTTAGGTTTCTGTTGTTTCTATGTGTAATGCTCTGAGATGTACCTTTAAGCTTACTGAATTTGACCTAGAACTGTCCATAGACAGACTTGAAGAATGAATTTTCTGTTATTGTAGAAAAAATTGCTGAGAGAAAAATAAAGATCGGTTGTGATAAGGTCATTGTTGATGTGAAGCAATGTAATTTCTTGGGTTTACTAGTGATGAATCTCTCAAAAACATCTTGTCTATTTCGAAGTCCAATATGTTTTTTTAAATTCACTTAGTAATGATTCTTTTCTGGGAGTATAGATATTATCTATTATTGGGTAGGATGTACTTTTTATGCACTTTTTTTAGTTTATTTTCATCCATACTAGCTCAACATTTTAGCGTTATCCTAAGAGAAAAAGAAATTTATTTCAAAGATCTGAGTATTTAACTTCTGATTCCTTTTTTCAGATTATTTCTTACATATACACATACTGTCACCAATTTTCTAATGGCCCTAAAATAATCAATTTCTTAAATTTTTTTAAGAAAACAGTGATATTGGAGATATGGAAATTAATGATAATTTTTTATTTAGAAACTGAATAAAGTATACTGATTAAAGAGTACATTAGTCAATTTTGGAATGATAAGTTATTACATTAATACAAATATCTTTTTCATCTGTCTACAGACTGAACTCAGGCAGAGTCTTCACGCTGAGCTACATCTCAATCATTTATATTTTTGTTTTGAGACAAGGTCTCACTAAATTGCCCAAAGTGAGTTCCAACTTGAAATCTTCCTGTCTCAGCTTCACAGAGTCCTGGGATTACAGGGAAGCGTCACTATTCCCACCTTAGAAATTTTTTAAAGTTTAGGATTGTGTGAATCAAATGTTCTTTTAGATGGACATGTGTAGAGCAGTAAATAAACCATTTTGCCATGTTTTGTTTGATTAGAAAATGTAGGAGCTCTACAATTCTTTTCTCTTGAAGCCTCCTCTCCCAGAGATGAAAAGTTGAATAGAATATAACAGGAGAATAGAGGGGCTTTTTTAAAAAAGCCAACAAGCAAAACCAAAACTAAACAAAATAATAAACGGGACATCTTTATGCTCTCTTCCTCCAGGATAATCAAACTAGAGTTACTAGAAGAGGAGTTCAAGCACGTTTATTTTGAAAAAATAAACAGCTTCTCCCTATCCTTTCTTAGTGGGAATCAACATGTACACACATGTAACATTTTGCTCAGTCATTAGGTTTCTTCATTGTTATATGTTTTACTCTTACAAATTTAACTTTTGTTCTTTTAGGGATAAGCAAAAAAAGTATAATGGAACTCAAATAACACAGGTTATAGTTAAAAACAATTGTAATAAAGACAATTTAACTGAAATTTCTCCTAAAATGTGGTAGGGGTGATGTAAAATTTCAAGATCACATCTATGTAGAAGCTCCTCAGCTGTTGTACAACCAGTATAGAAGAATGTGCTATAAATTTCTTTAAACGGACTGTAATGTCATTAACCTTAGTTTCAGTTTAGAAATTCTCCAAATTTAATTTGATTTAAAATTTTATTTTATTAATATGTTTGCATGTTTACGTTCATTTTAGGAAGTAGGTACATGTGCACAGCATGTCATAACTCCTTTTATTCCCCTTCTTCTCCCTATTCACCTCCTTCCCTCCAACTCTAGATCTACTTTCCCCACTCATTATCATTGTTGTTATTATTTTTAGTTCACTTTTTGACACATGATGCTTACAATTATTGTGGGTATTTGGTACATGTAACGTAACACATCCTGAATCTTCTTTGTTTCCTTCCTCTCTCCTCCTCCCTTCATCCTGACTGTCTTGGACCCCTTCCTGTATGCAAATGATCTCTCTATTTTCTTTCATGAATCTTTCATTTTGCTGTTTATTTGTAATTTTCACTTCTCGAATGAAAGAACTCAAATGATAATGTAGTGTGTCACATTTATTTCACTTACCATTACATTTTCTAGGTAGATGCACCTTATTTTTAACGGACTAAACTTCTCAATGAATTAATTTACTAGTGATCACTTACAACATTGTTTTGTTTTGTTCTTTTAAACTACTCTACTGTTTTTTCATAGTTTGTTTGTAACATTTATCAGTTGTCCGTAATGAACAATATGTAAAAGCTGCTTTTTAGTGGCACCATCAGAAGTGGAGACATGAGCCAGAATAGTGATTCTTTGCCTGTATGTGCTTCAGGTTTTAGAAGGCCATGTTTATACTATCACAAAATGTTACTGATTCTGGCAGTTTAAACATAGTGAAAGGCAGTAGAAAGAAGAAAAATGAAGAAAAATAACTATAAAAATAACAACAGAAATAGCATGAGAATACATGACACCTGAGACTACAGAATTTTCTATGTAGTATTTCCCAGATAAGAAATTTTAGATGAATTTATATCGCTAAATAAATTGATTAAAAAATAAAAACATAGAAAATCACTTCTCTCTCTAATGGCATAATTGAAGTAATTTTCTTGATTCCACAAACACATTTCTTTCATTTTATCAGTTTGGAAAATTGCAAACTTACTGCCAGAAAATCAAGCTTATAGGTTTAAGTAATTCATCCTTACTGTTTCAAAATAAGACATTGTCTCCAAACTGATTTGAGTATTTTGGGGCACTCAACCTGAAGCGGCTCAGAGAAAATGAGAGCCAGAGAGATAAGGAGGAGGCCTTTAATGTGGAGGGCAGGGCGTGTAGAAACTCTCAACAAGAACAAACACATGTAGTTACTTTTATCAGCTTTGACTGGGGGCGGGGGAGGAATTTGCAGGTGGGCAAAATAACATATTAACAGCTGATTTGAAGGAGCATCTGCCTCTGTAAAACAGGAGTCAGAAAGATTTACTGGAGGCTGGGGATAGAGACTTTGGGGGTTGTGGAGTCTTGGGATTGGAGAGGGCTCAGCACACACACAAAAAGGGAGCCAGAGCTTTGTATCCGGGATGAGAAGGAGAACATAGAAGTTACTCCTAGAGAGCTAAGTTGTTACTCTGGGTTAGGTACCAAGTTGGGTGGATGTCATGTTGCAGATAGCTAAGTCCCAGGCTAGCAGAATCTATCACTAACCTTTTTCACATAATGAACAAACACTTCATTCACATGAGTTGGTTTGTATGTTCTTTTGTGTTGATAAATCACAATTTTTTCAGATCCCATACTTTCACAACACAATTTTCTGACCTCAATTATACATCTCTAAATACAACACATACTGAATAACATAATTGTTCACTGGGCTTTGAATGTTGTGTTTAAAGAATATGATGAAAATGTATTATAGCATTTTCTACCATAAAGTCTTATATTTAGCAAGTTTCCATATCAATTGGAATTTCTTAAATTCATGCTTTATAATTTAAGTTTAAATTGTTTATAATGTTCTTACTATAAAACATGAATACTGAAACCATCGAAGTGCAGTGACTTTATTTTACAGTCTAATAATAAATTCTGAGATAGGAGACATATGTCCAAGGATAAGGAATATCAGGGAATTGAGAATGATGAGAATCACAAATGATAATGCTTGCTCATCACATTAGAGCATATAGCACATATTTTCTTAGATTTTATTGAAATTTAAGGAACCAGATGTTACAGTTTAGCTTTGTAGTGTGTAAGTTTTGTTGACCAACCTTTCTTTAATCAGATAACTGATGTATCTATGTTTTCTATTCTTTTCTAAAACACAAGCAATTAAGGATAGGTCACGTTGAATGGTTTATGAGTCGCTCACTAGGGCGCTGTTGCTCCAACTTCTTTAGTTTTATGCCTACTAGTTTCCTACCTTATTGAAAACCAACAGAACCTGGATAAATAAGGGAAGTCATTCTAAATCTCTTATTCATTGGCTTTGTATTGTGCTTTCAAGAGGTTATCTGCAGTTCTGCCAGACAGGTAAAGACCCCCAGTCCTTTAAAAAGCGATGAATATAAAAATAGCAAAGAGAGAAAGTGTTAAATTGCAAAGAACCACTGAAAACAGCATAAAAATGAATATAAAGAAAGATCAAAGAAGACAAAAAGAGTAAAACAAAAAAGATGAGTGGTAAAGTTTGGTGGAGATAATAGAGTATATGTGTTTAATCATATTTTCTTAGGTAATGTTTCCTTCTGTTTTTCTTTTAATTCTGGTATTAAAAATTCTAGTCAGTGTGAGTAGCATTGTCTACAAACTTTAGTTCTTCTCATCTTCTCTAAAAGTGAATAGGCATCTAGGAATTGGAAATTACTTGATTTGTTTTCTGTAATAATTGTAGTAGCTAATATTTTCATAACACTGCCTCTAAGTAACCTACTACAAATTTTTACCTTTCATGTTTTGTTGTGTGTGGAGAAATTCTGGAAATAATCTGCATGTTGAACTAGATTCTGCCAAAGTGTCTAAAGGGAGGGGGTCACATTTGAAAGCACAGATTTTTGGGAGGATTAACTCTCTGCCTCATTCTAAAAAATATATATTTTAATAGTTTGTATATGTGAGTAGGGGCTAAACTTAAGTTTGCAGTGCTATCATCTTATGTTACTTAAGTACTTTCATCTCATTTTAGCATCAGTGAAAAATATCATCTATTAGAAAAAGTAGTCACTTTCAACTTGTAGAAAAATTACTTTAACAAGAAAATCTAATATTCACAGAGTTCATCCTTCCTCAAAAAGATAATTACAAATTGTAACTTTATGAAGACTCTAAAAGACCAAAATATTCAATTTATCTTTTATAAATAAAGTGTAACTGCAACAGTTACTGATAAATTTATTGCTTGCATTCTAGCATTTAAGGAGCACAATAATATTTCCTTTCCTTTAGAATTTGTGCAAAATAATACAGTTAATAAGGCATCTATTTTTTTGCATAGGAATTTAACATAAATGTAATAGAGTTGTTTCCTATTAGTCTGTTATTATAAAACTTCCAAAATTACATTTACTTTTTAAATATTTAAAATGCTGACAG